>ML801102.1:0-12627 GCA_009831015.1 Picea engelmannii | reverse complement strand
ATGTCATTTATAAGATTGAGGTTAAATGTTATTTGAAAGGAGGTGATTTCATTGTTGTATCATTTACTATGATAATATGGCAAACCACTTTCTTGCAAATATCATGAAAGAGAGTTTTGAGTTCCAAAGTATGATTTTAAAATGTTTTTAATTGGGTAAGAGCTCGTCTTCCTTTGACTTAAGGAAACATGCTAATGGCCCAAAACCCAAAGACATAGAGCAAGAGTGAAAGTCTGCCCGTTATGTACCACCAACGAATTATTATAGGTGGTCAAGTTTTGTTTACACATAATAATGCAATTACATGTCCAAGCCTTGAGATTGTATCAATAAAGACTTATTGGAGATATTACACACCCACATATTATTTATTTTCCTAAGTTTATTAGTCTATGTTGAGGGTGCCTCTGGTCACATATATTCTCCCCTAGATGAGGATGTCACCTCCTCTTTAGTCGTTACTCAGTTGCACGTCAATTAGACTAGTGGAGTCAAGTCTTGCATGTCAACCTCGGTATTATCAACAAGTGTTGCATGCTCACCTTGGGATCATCACCGGGAGGATGCACTTGACCATGCATGAGGCTTGGAGGGCACACCGCATGTGCATGCATGAGATTCCCTCCACTCCACTTGTCTAGACTAGTTAACCAATGACTGCATGGTTGATTAACTAGGACTAGGTGGCAATTCACTCATATTTTTGTTAGTGTTTGTCCACATCTCTCTAGAGATCACTACTATGTTGCATTAGTTCGACCATGTAAAGTATGTCATGTGTATTTTTTCGTTCTCTCATTTGGTTAATACAATTATTTATTCTTTCTCTTGTATTCTTCTCTTGACTATGCAAGTTTCATGTTCATTGTTGCTAGCTAGATTCTATTTGCATATTTCAACTAAATTTCACAAAAGTAAGCTAATAACCTTAAATATTGTAAATTTTTCCTACTTAAAAAATAATAATAATAACATAAACTTGAATCCAAAATTAACATTTTTAAAATAATTGATTTAATTAATTAACTTTGTCCTAATTATTATTCAATATGTAAATTGATTATTTTAATGATGAACATTCTATTATAAATATCACTGTAAATTGATTATTTTAATGATGAACATTCTATTATAAATATCACTGAGTGTGTGAGGAGATGTTCACCTAAAATAACATTACATTAACATATAAAAATAAAAACATTAAATTATTAATAATAAAATATTAGTAGGGTTCTGGATAATTGATATATACATGGTAAGAGTGTTAGGCGATTGTGATCACTAAGAAGATTTAGATTCGAATGGTGAAGTGAGTGGGATTGACCACGTCTACAATGAAGTTTGGATCAGCTAAGAAGGTTTAGATTTGTCGTTACATTGAGGTCTGAACTAGAGAAGAAGGTTGAGATTCATTCTTTACACAGCCCTACGATGAGAATGTCTATGATATTAATGCCAATAACATTATTTTGAAAGTGAAATATTAATTGGTCTTAGAAAATATGTTTAAGATTCAATAATCTGCTTCCTCCAAATGCAAAATTAATACCATTAGAGAAGTGAGATTGTGGTTTTAGATAACATTTTTTAGAGTGTAGAATTTGAGGAAAGGTTAAAGATTTGAACATGGAGAGATTTCATCCCTCTCAATGCTTGATAAATCCAAGGTTAAGATGGATCTAAATTAGTATTTAAAATTTAAATAATAAAAGTGATTAGTTTCAAAATCATTTTATTTAATTTTAATAAAACAAGTTAAGAAATATAAATTATTTATCATAAATTATTATTATTAATTAATTTTCATTATTAAATATTATGTGTTATCATAATTTTTATCTTTCTTCTTTTATAATTTTATCATCTTCCTAAGAGGTTACAAGTTCAAATCCAGAGGGGGGTAGGGTATGTATACCTATGTAGACTTTAGCAGTCAAATCATTGCACGAAGGGGGTCCATTGTCCCACAAAGAAGGGGTCCCTTGTCTTACACCAATTTGGTGTCTAGCTTGGTGGTGACCTTAAAATTAAATGATTATTATTATTATTATTATTATTATTATTATTATTATTATTATTTGTTTTATCAATATTACCTTATTTTACTATTTTCTTTTATAATCTTATCTATAATTATGTATAATAAATTTTCTCATATAATATATACTAAGGGCTTGTTACATTATGTGTAACCAAAACTCGTTGCATATATGTATTACGAGGAAATTGAGGTGAGATCGAGTTTTTTTAATTTATATATTACATATATATCTAGTTTTTTTTTTTAAGTAAAAAAGGTGGTGCCTATTATATTACCATAGCCAAAATACAAAATTGTAGATGATGTCAGCTGTCCCGCCTGAGCAGGAAACCAGGACAGCTGGGCATCCATGTCCATTTGTCACACAGTGTGCATAGTTATCAAAATTAACAGAGTTGACGGTGCGACGTCCTGCCCGAAGGAAACCAGGACTTACAGTCGCAAGCTTAAAACTGATTCTTCTAGCTAGCGCTAAGATAACCTGGTAACTAGCTATCATAAGACATAAAATAAAATAACAACACCAAAACCAGAGCCGGGTTTTAAACATTGAGTAACCTCTGAACCGAGTTGCTTGTCCTAGACCTCGGAGTGCCTCCATCTCGCTGGGAACGAGTAGGGTCTTGCTCAGGTCGAACATTGCTTCTTTGATGATGCTCTGGAATGGGCCGCAAAGAACATGTCGAGCCGCTGCTCCATTCGCACTAGGCGGAAGATTTGATCGTCCAACTTGTTCCTTATCTCGAAGACAAGATTGAGGTATCCCCAGTCGACTGAAGGTGGCTGCTCTGGGCGGTGGCTATCCATGAATTCCTCGCTGGCGGTCGCCTCTGCTTCCTGTGTCCTGTGCCAGTGTCGAGCTCGGCCTGGGTCCTCCGCATCCTTGGTAGGCTTGGGGGGAGCCTCCTCTTCTACGAAACAGGGGGAGTAAGGCTTCTCTGTGCAGGCTGTGGAAGGGTCAAGCACATTGCTTGCAGGCTGTTGAGTGTTGTAAGAGCCGAAACTTATATTCGGGTTCCAATTCTCCAGTACCATGAACAATTTCCCAGGTGGGCTGGGCAGACCTCCTTCCGGGATGACCTCCTCCACGTACGCCATTGGAGGCGTGCATGGTCTGCTCTTCCGTCTCCTGGCCACTATCGCCATGGCTTGCTCAAATTGCTCTTTTCGTTTACGTCGCGACGCCGCTGCATACCAGGCCGCTCCCCGACGCGGTTTCCCTCTAGCTCGGGGCATGGCAGGATCCCAGTGAAATGTCCTAATGCTGCAGTTGCATGTCGAATTACTCCTGAGGAAAGGCGAGGGTGTCGAGTGCGGCCACTGTGCCAGTGAGGCTGGAGAGAGGCCACCACAGCTCTGGTTTGCCTGCGAGATGGAGGCCTCCCGGAGCAAATTGTTGTTGGGTCTTGCAACTCGGATAATGAGCGCTGATGCCAAAATGATTGTCGTAACCGAAACATTAACCATCGCCATTAAAGTCTGCTTGTTAATGCTCTGGTGAGGGGTACCCTTCCCTTGCGCGAGGGGCCTCATCGTATCAATGCTTCTGTGCGGAATCATGCGGGGTTAATGTCCGTGGTGATGTGAGCCAGTGGATGCGTTAAGTCTGCGTCCTGGCTCACTCCCGCGTGGCACTATCACGCCGCGTGTCACCCCATCCGGGGACATATATATCTAGTTAAACTAATAGGTTTTCTATAATTTTATTTTATTTTTAGAACTTGATAAATAAAATAATTAATTAATTTTATAATAAGTATGGTTATAGTTTAAAGGTTAGTTTAATTAATTAATGTGAATGTTGTTAAGTATTGGCTAGTTATAGGGGTAGTAGGTGGGGGGGTCATATATGACCCCGATGGAAAATGAAACATTAGATTTGTTTGGGAGCTGGGACACAAGGCAAACAATCAAGCGAAAGTTTTGGCTACATGCATGGGACTGACTTTGATAAAAGTAGATAAAGTTATGAGTATCGTCGTTATTGGATACTCGGAATTGGTTATAAAAGGAATGAGGCATACCAGTCACATCTCTCACCCTAATCTGCAAAGAATCTACCAGAGGATTAAAATAGAGGAGCAAAAATTTCACTCTGTGGATTACTTTCATAACCTTCGACATCAAAACGGGGAGGCAAATAATCTAGCCAAGAATGTTAAGTACCTAGATCAAGGAATCCTAAAGGCAAATGAAGCATCATCCATGCATTTTCTACCTTAGGTATTATGGATAAAGGAGAAGAAAAACATTTCTTAAATAAAATTGTTGACATGGGGGATGATGTGACCCTCCCCCCCATCATCGTTGAAATTAACGACCTAATCAAAGTTGATACCTCATTTGACACATGCCCCACGTCATCTCCACGAGCCTCGCACACCATCTGGCAGTTGATTTCACCCCCCCACCCCCACGTGTTTTCATTTAAAGCCCTTTCCCCTCACCTACAAGTCGCATGTGGGATTCTCGATCCCCTTAGCGTCACCATGGGAAATCCATCCCCTCTTGACAATCATCTCATCCTCACTCTAGTTTGTAGCACCTCATACTAACACTCCTCCTCATCATCACCGATACTCCAACAGATCTTCACATGCATCTTTATGGGTGTATCCTTCATGTCGTTATATTTGGTTGTCAATCAGAAGATGAGAATTGTAACCACCTCGATTTTCAATTGCCCCTCTTCTCTCCCTCTATGGCATTCTTGTTGCACTAACAACAAAATTCGGCCACTTGTTCAGTCTTTTTCAACATCATGTGGTGCAGGAGACAACCCGTATGCAACTGTAGCAGCTGCAAATTGGAGGGATTATAAGGAAAAATGAAGTTACAACAGCAGGAGATTGTAGCACTTCGGGAGTCACAATATCAGCTAGAGCAAAAACTACAGGATAGGGAAGAAAAAACAAGATAAGGAATTAGCTATAGTGCTCATAAAAGTTAACAGACATACAGATCAAATTCGATCTCTGGGCAAGGACAAGCATGGCAGTCGATCTGGAAACCATGTGTAGTATGGAGCAATCCCTTCAAAAGGATCCAATGCTTCTTGTGAGGTAATGCAGTCGTTGAACCCATAGTCAACCCTCAACAATCAGGATGACTCTCAAGCAATGGTGGATACTGAATTAAAACTCCATTAATCGGGTTCATCAAATGTAAATATGTCCTTTTTTCTCTTCTCTTTTGTCATAATACAAACTAGGCAAGAAGGACTCTTTTTTGTTAAAATTCTAAAGGACATTAGTCAGATGAGGATGTTCATTCCCTCTATTTTAACGAACTTTATTGAGAAGAATTAATTTTTGTAACTTATGGCTAGTTTAGCTCTGTTACAACCCCCTTTTACAATACAAATTATTTGTTCTTGTTAAAAAAAAGTTTTCGCTAGTTATATGTCCGTAAATAATTAATTTGAATCCTTTTCAATGAGGTGCACTAACTTACAATAACAAGTTTACTAGGGATGTCATCCACAAATGTAGGAAAACATTCTTGAGTTTCCCCATGAAACTTTTATTAGAAAAAAAGGGAAATTTTAGTTATCCAAAGACTTGATTCAAATCCCATTTGGTAAGGTGCACTAGTCTACACCAATAAAAACTTTTCTTGGAAAAAATGGAAATCTTAGTTATCTAAAGACTCGATTTGAATCCCATTGTGCAAGGTGCACTAATCTACACCAACAGGTTACTAGGGATGTCATCCACAAATGCGGGGAAGCATCTTGGTTTCCTCATGAAATTTTCCTTGAAAAAGAAAAATTAGTTATCTAGAGCCTCACTTTGAATCCCTTTAGTGAGACATACTAGTTTACATTGACAATTTGAAAGGATGGTATTCATGAATGTGGGGTTCATATATATTTAGTTAAACTAATAGACCCGATACTTTATATATATATATATATATATATATATCCTGAGTGGGCCTTATGGTTAAGAACGTGTGCTTCCTCCTAAGAGGTCACAAGTTCAAATCCAGAAGGGGGTAGGATATGTATACCTCTGTAGACTTTACTAGTCAAATCGTTGGGCGGAGGGGGTCTCATACACCAATTTGGTGTCTGGCTTGGTCGTGACCATAAAAAATAGATTATATATATATGAAGTGATTAACTGTTTTTATAAGAAGATTTGGTTATAATTTAAGAGTTAGTTTAATAAATTATTGTTAATGTTGTTAGGTATCTAGCTAGTTATATGTAATGTTCCTGACTTGGCTAGTCTAGGAAACGTTGCTAATGTGTGTGTAGGATCAAAGGTTTACAACATATAAATGATCATACAAATAATAAACACAACAAAGGACTGCAAAGTTTGTATTATGATATCTCTGTGGATTACAAAATGGCCGAATGCAGCTGAATAAACTGACAATACTCGACTAGATCAACAGACAAAGGATCTTAGCCGAAATACAAATAAGCAACTGCGGCTGAATAAAATAACAACACTCAGCTAGATCAAAAGACAAAAGGATCTTAGCCGGAATACAAATAAGCAATTAAAAGATAATACCTGGAATATGGGAGCACTGCAGAATCAATGAAGAATGATGGAAGACCCGGATGATCTTCCCGATGACTAGGGTGTGTCTTTCAACACCGAAATCAGCCAACTGGTGTCTTCCTCCTAGAATACACTGAACTATCTCTCCTGAGATGCGCCTCTTCTCCTCAATGACAAGTCATAATCTGCATAATGATGAATTAGGTCGCTGACCCTTCCTTTAAAGCTTTCCAAAACCCCAAATCATGTTGAAACCCTAATTCAATGTTGACTTCCAAAACCCTAAATCACTGTTGAAACCCTAATTCACTGTTGACTTCTATTTTTAGCTCATAATGACTTAAAAGTGCTTTTAACCCTTTTTAGCTCAATGTCACTTTCTGAATATAACACCTATGACTAGAGTGACCTCTAGTAACCCTGTTTACGCCTCTTTGGCCTTGGCTATAGTCTAATGAGGCGGTTTAGACCATTAAGCCTCCTCTCTGGAGCTCCTATTTGGAAAGGGACATTACAGTCCTCCCTTCCCAAAATTGCTTGTCCTCAAGCAATACCAGTCCAGGGTGTTGCAACACCTGCTCTCTCTCCCAAGTAGTGTCCTCTACTGGAAGGCCTTTCCATCTGATCAAACACTCTCTGATGACCATGTTCCTTAGTTTCCACTCCCAGAACTCCAAAACATCCTCTAGAACTAACTCCAACTGTCCCTCCTCATCCAACAGGGGAAGCTCCTCTGATGTGCTAATGAATTGTCCCACTGCCTTTTTTAGGCAAGACACGTGGAACGCATTATGAATATTTCTCCCCTCTGGAAGCTCTAGCTTGTAAGAAACCTCGCCTACTCGACGCATGATCTTGTAAGGACCATAAAATATGGGCTTGAGCTTCTCGGCCCCACTCTTCTTCAAAGATGACTGTTTGTAGGGTTGGAGTCTTAAGAAAACCAAATCTCCAACCTCAAAGCTACGCTCTATCCTGTGCCTGTCCGCACTTATCTTCTGTCGGTTTTGCATCATTTGTAGGTTCTCTTTTAACAACTTGAGAATCTCTTGACTCTCTATGATCCAATCCTTGGCCTTGGGAGCTATTCTCTCCCCGAAGACCAAGTCTACCAAAGTGGGAGCATCATATCCGTACAATGCTCGAAAGGGTGTCATACCAATGGACATGTGGAAGGTGGTGTTGTAGAATCGTTCTCCTAAATGTAACCACTTTACCCACATTCTTTTTTGTCCTCCTACATAGTTCCTCAAATAACCTTCAACCCACTTGTTGACAATCTCAGTCTGTCCATCTGCCTGAGGGTGATAGCTGGTGCTAGGTGTCAACTCTGTCCCCACCAACCGAAACAACTCTCTTCAAAATGTCCCTATGAACCGACTGTCCCTGTCACTAACGATGTTCTTCGACAACCCATGAAGTCTAAAGACCTCCCTGAAGAAAATCTTGGCTACCTGAACTGTGTTTTACTATGTCGGTATGGCGTAGAAGTGAGCAAACTTGGTCAATTTGTCGACCACTACATAGATATAGTCCTTACCCTGGACCTTGGGTAGACCTGTGATGAAGTCCATAGATATACTCTCCCATTTTTGCTCTGGAATGGGGAGTGGTTGAAGTAGCCTTGCTGGAAGAGCATGCTCTGACTTGTTCTGCTGGCAAGTCAAACACTCACTAACGTGTCTCATAATGTCTTGTTTGAGGCCCTTCCATGAGAGCCTCTCTCTGATCTGTTTGAAGGTTTTGAAAAACCCATGATGGCCTGCTAGAGGTGAATCATGAACTGCGGTGAGGATCTTCTTCTTAAGCCCCGAATCTGGCACCAAGTAGACTCTATCCTTGTAAAATATGACATCGTCAATGACCCTATACCGGTCATCCTGTATCTACCCATCCATCACCTCACAAGCGAACTTGTTCTTGGAATATTCCACTAACAAGTGGGATTTCCAATCTGCTGAAATCTCCATCAAAGAACATGCCACAAGTCTCCTCGATAGTGCATCGGCCACAATTTTCTTCTTCCCCTTGACATACTCTATGTCAAAGTCAAATGCCTGTACCTTCGTCACCCATTTATGTTGGTGCTCACTGAGGTCCTTCTACTCAAGGAAATACTTCAAACTGTTGTGATCGGTCTTGACCACGAATTTGTTGCCCACCAAATATTGTCTGAACTTGGTCAAGGCATGCATGATTGCCAACATTTCCTTGTCATAAATGGAGTACAACCTCTCAGGTTGACTAAGATTCTGACTCTCAAATACAATGGGGTGTCCTCCCTACATCAAAACTTCACCAATCCCTTCGTCGGATGCGTCACACTCTAGTACAAATGGAGAGGTGAAGTCTGGTAGTGCCAAAACTAGACAAGTGCCCATGACTTCCTTCATGTGATCAAACGCTTCCTTTGATTTCTCGGTCCATATGAAGGCCCCATGCTCTGTAAGATCTGTCATCGGTGCTCCAAGCTAAGAAAAACCCCAGATGAACCACCTGTAATAGCTGCACAGCCCGAAGAAGCTCTTCAATTCTGTCACGTTCTTGGGCGTTAGCCAATCCAGAATGGCCTTGGTATTCTCTTGGTGCACCTGTACCCCTTGTGCACTGATGATGTGGCCTAAGTAAATCAGCTCCATCATACCAAACTTGCACTTGGACTCTTTGGCATATAATGACTGTGCCTCCATGATGCTCAATACCTCATCCAGGTGCCTCATATGCTCTTGCCATGACCGGCTATAGATCAAGATGTCGTCGAAGAAAACCAAGAGTAATTTCCTTAACTGATCTCTGAATATATGGTTCATGCAAGACTGGAATGCAATGGGTGCATTGGTTAGCCCAAATGGCATAACCAGGAACTCGAAGTGTCCAAAATGACATCAAAATGTCGTCTTCTCTATGTCCCGCTCTTGGATGCTGATCTGATGATATCCAGAGTGTAGATCAATTTTTGAGAAGAAAATTGCCCCATGCAGTTCATCCATCAACTCGTAAATGTGTGTGATAGGGTACCGGTTCTTGATGGTTTTCTTGTTCAAGGCTCGGTAATCAATGCACATCATCATGGTGCCATCCTTCTTCAGAACTAAGACAACTGAAGAAGCAAATGGGTTGTTGTTCGGTCTGATGTGTCCCATCGCCAACAATTCCTTGATTACCTTCTCTATCTCATCCTTGAACCTCCTAGTATGACGATAGGGGGGGGGTGATCATAGGTTTGTCCCCCTTCTCCAACTCAATGGTGTGCTCAAACCCCCTGTCAGGTGGTCTCCCTGGTGGAATTGCCTCAAAGACCTGCTGATGTCATCCCAATAAATTATTAATCTTTGTATGGTATTGTTGTCGACCTTCTGAATCCTTATGAGTAGTGATCAAGCATTCTGCGACATATGTTACCTCCCCAAGTCTAAATATCATCTCCATCCTCTTGGTTGAAACTGTCCTGGGTGCTCCTGTCGACATACCTCTTAGAACAACCTTCTTCCCATCCTAATCTTTGAATCCCATTTCCAAGGTTTGGTAGTTGGTAGTGATTTATCCCAAGGTAATCATCCACTGAACTCCTAACACCACATCTGTGTCCAATAGGTCAACCACATAAAATGTGTCTCTCATTATGTAGTTGCCTAACTTCATCTCTAAGTTTGGAACTCTGTCTAGACACTCCACTGTGTGGCCATCTGCTACCACAACATCAAACCCCTCAAACTCCTCTATCTGAAGTGCCCGTCTCAATACTAGTGAAGTGTCGATGAAGTTCTGGGTGGCCCCACCATCTATCAGGGCGATTCCCCATTGCCCCTCAACAATCCCTCTGATACAGAGGGTATCATACATGGGAACACTAGAAAGGGTCTCTATGACACCTCCCTTTGCTGGTTTCCTCCTATTAGCTTGTTCTGGCGGTTGTGGGACTACTGGAGGATGGGCTCCTGCCAGTGTCGGTGGTCTACAGGGAGGTTGCTCCTCTGCTGGTGCTGACTCCTCCTCTGAACTAGTGGATCCACTGTCCTACTCCTCCTCCTCACTGTCCACGCTGTCTGTTGCTACCTGAATTTAATGAATCTCTCCCTTTCCCATGCACCTGTGGCCTGGGACCCAAGGATCTCTGCAGTTGAAGCAAAGCTTCTTCCTCATATGCTCTCGCCTAGTCTCATCATCCAACTTCTCCTTGCCCTTCCATTCTCTTTGGAATGGCTTCTTATCTCGATCCCTCTGGGGCACAAATGGTTTGGAGAAAGTTTTAGTCTTTGGCACTGAGTCTGCTAGATCTCGAGTGCGAAGGATGGCATCCTGCAAAGTGGGAGGCATGTATGCCTTCACCCATCCTCTCAAAGGCTCTGTGAGTCCTTCTATGAAAAGCATGATCAACATGGGCTCTGATATATCTGTCACTGCCACGGCTACCTGATGAAACTCTGTGATGAACGCCTCTGTCATGCCAGTTTGTCTCAACTGGGCTAGATCCCTGAAGTGTATCTCGAGATCCTTCCTGTCAAACCTTTCCATGAGCCTATCTGTAAAATCCCTATAGGAGGTGATGTGACTGTGACCCAATGTCACCAGTCCATGATACCACCACTCGTGTGCCTCACCCTCCAAGTGTAAGGTCGCGAAACTGATGGCCTCTGTCTCGGTCATCTGGTTGAGCTTGTAATACGTGTTTAGCTTCTGTACCCAAGCTCTGGCGGTGTATTTGGACGATCTGTCGAAAGAAGGGATGGTGAGTTTCCCAACTTTTCGGATGAAATCGAGGTTATGCCCCTGCTGTTGTCGTGGTCCTCCCCTCTGCGGCTCTATGGGGTGGTTCCTGAGTCTGAGTCCACAGTACTTGACTAAGGTCATGTCCCGATGGAAGTCACGACCCAATGCTGTGTACTCCCTCCTATACTCTACAATGTCGTCGGCATGAGTGGGTGGCCTCTGTGCTATCAGTGGTAGTGCTGCTACCGGGGGTGCCCTATGGAAACTGGGAAACAAGTGTCTGGGAATCCTACTCGCAGAGGTGTATCTGTGAGAGGGTGACTGGGGCCTACTATCTGCTCCTGAGTTCCCCTGTGCTGCATGCGGGACTTGTGTATCTGGGGTGCCCACTCTAGCCAATCTATCAACCACCTGTGCCAAGGACTGAGACATGGTCCATTGACTAGCTAACGTATCATTGATAACCTGCATGAAAGCTGCCTCTAGATCTACGTGGGCCTTGCCAGTGTCCTCTGGTCGCTCATATCTATCTCCTAGCATCCTCTCAGCCTCGGGCTCAGCCTCACGCTCTGCCCTTCTCTCTGCTTCTTTGTGTGCCTCTTCCTCTTCCTCTGAGCTAGGAGGAAAAGGGGGAAAATCAGGCCTATGCCTTCTTTCATGATGCCTGTTGTAAGTGACATATTCGTCACCTACGTGTTCACGACCCTCTGGGTCTTCTGCTGCACTCATTGTCTTTAGTCACAGGCTGGCAGGAATAAAGCTATGATACCACTGTAATGTTCCTGACTTGGCTAGTCTAGGAAACGCTGCTAATGTGTGTGTAGGATCAAAGGTTTACAACATATAAATGATCATACAAATAATAAACGCGACAAAGGACTACAAAGTTTGTATTATGATATCTTTGTGGATTACAAAATGGCCGAATGCGTTGAATAAACTGACAATACTCGACTAGATCAATAGACAAAGGATCTTAGCCGGAATACAAATAAGCAAATGCGGCTGAATAAAATAACAACACTCGGCTAGATCAAAAGACAAAAGGATCTTAGCCAGAATACAAATAAGTAACTAAAAGATAATACCCGGAATATGGGAGCACTACGGAATCAATGAAGAATGATGGAAGACTTGGATGATCTTCCCGGTGACTAGGGTGTGTCTTTCAACACCGAAATCAACCAACTGGTGTCTTCCTCCTAGAATACAATGAACTATCTCTCCTGAGATGTGCCTCTTCTCCTCAATGACAAGTCATAATCTGCATAATGATGAATTAGGTCGCTGACCCTTCCTTTATAGCTTTCCAAAACCCTAAATCATGTTGAAACCCTAATTCGTTGTTGACTTCCA
>ML801101.1:149646-161845 GCA_009831015.1 Picea engelmannii | reverse complement strand
AAAAATAATCCTCATCAACCACCTCTAATAAACTATCAATATTTGATAAGTCAAAGAAAGGGGTGTGCTCTTAAAGAGGAAGTATTCCTTTTTGAAATGGTGAAACCATGCCAAGTGTCCTCGTAATGATTAGGGCACTCTCCAAGAAAAACCATTGACCAACATATAACATAAAATACTCCAAGGAAGAGGTGCATCAATGAAAACTGTGCAAGAAGGCTTTAGGACCACATTGACCTAGTCGTATAATATAAAATAGTCAATTAAGTTGTGCCCTTGAGATGTGTGCCAATGATATTTGTTGCCTCCCTTAGATCTAGGGCCACAAACTATAAAATATTCCTCCAAAAAGTTAGTGCCCTAGATAAATGTGCAACAAGTAGTTATGATCTAATCAATACATGTGCCAATATGCCATGATGAAGGGAGTGCACCCCTAGATGAGAGAGTCAACAACCTCAAGATGCCAAAACAATGCCAAAGATGGAAAAATTAGTTAGGGTGTTTTCCTCAATGCAATAAATAACTCATCGAATAATGATCTCATGGATATGGGTGCAATGAATAAGCTTAGGTTGTTACAACAACCTCTTCAATTTTGGAATAACCTCAATATGTGTGCCAATAGAATTAATCCAAGTGCAAATAACTAACACTCCTAAATCCAAGGGTCGATAGAGTGGAACATCGCTCCAATAGAGACAAACTCCATCAATTTCCTTAACCAAGAGTCAAAAGTAGGATGACCAAGGGAGATTGTATATCAAGGGTTGGATGCTCTCTAAAGTAAGAATAAAATAATCAAAACCAAGGGTCATAAGGTGAAAGCATGTGCTAAAATCACCAACTAGCTAAAAAACCATGGGTTAAGAAGGAGGGCATTTTAGGAATGTATGCAATAAGATGGATGTCTCTAGGGAAGTGTGCATGTGGAGCGCTCCTCAAGAAGGCATCTCATATTTTCAAGGATCCCAAGATAAACAATATGCATCTCATCCATCTAATTAAACCATCATAAAACTTAAGGTGCATAACTCAAATAGTATCATGTGAAACCTTCATAACCCCTAATTTAATAGGTGCTCCTTTCCAATGTAGAACGAGATTAATATGAATGCATACATGCCCAACAACCAAGCACTCCCTCAAAGAAACAAATCCAATAATGGGCCACAAGACTTAGGGAAAAACTTTAGTTGATGGGTTTCTTTCTACATGCAATGTTCTAGGGGTTCAATCCAAGTGTAAACATGTATACAAGTGGACAACATCTCACTAAATGCCTCAACACCATAGAGTGGTCAAGATATCTAATTGTCATAAGGGAGACATCCTAGGATAGTGTGAACAAGTGTCGTGCCTCTCATCAAGCTAAGTGTTCCATCAAATCAACTTGTATGCTTACAAACATAATAGGATGCCAAATAGATGACGATCCATGCTATATATGCATCGAAATAGCAACACAATGGTCCCAAAGCCAATATACTCTAAACACATCTTGCTTAGGTGGGGTCTTCAATCTATTACACGGCCTCATACAATACAAGGGGTAATAGTTGGCTCCATATGGGGGCATGCACTCTACTTGAGAGTCTATGAGAACCTAAGATCTTTGGCATACTTGTTATATAATATCACAAGGAGAGAAAACATGTGGTAGGATAGGTCAAGACTCTCATCATATAGCTCCATATCATATAGTTCACAGTTTTCTTATTCAAAATTTTCACAAAATGGCTTTACAAAGAAGACACAATCCAAAATACCAAATGGAACATGAAATGAAACTTAATGCTTGCAAATTGAGCTTATTCTTCCTACCCTACTCTAAAAATAGGAAAATGCCAATGCTAGGTGAATTCAAATAGCCAATGCAACCATTTAATGAGCTCATCAACACCATGAGGTCTTCTCTTGTGTTTTCCCACAAACCAAAATGAGGAGACATCAAAAATCAAGTGAACATGCGCTGTAATCTCCATCACTACTTTGTTGGAAATGGATGTGGGCTCCTGCAAATGGAAAACAAAAACATCAAAATCATGCCAAGATTGGTGTGTACCATTGCAAGCTTGTTGTATCCATTGTTGGATAGGGATGGTGTAATCATCATCTCTGAAATAAGCATAAGGAAACTCCATATCAAACCATGAGACATTGTCCATATTACCCTCAAGCAATGAGGGTTTAGGCGGGTCCAACAAAATGATACAACAACCATATTTGGTACCCTTTATCACACATGCACATAAATTAAGGGAGAAGATTTTAGATCTAGAAAAAAAATATATCCCATAATTTAGGGCTTGCTGCCCTCTTTCGGATGGTTGGAAATTTCTGCAATCAACCACAATTTCAAAACACTATTGTCCCATACAATTTCCAGCCCTAAAAATATATCTTCTTGCTAAATTTTCATGCAAAAATTGATCAATCGCTGAAGATATTAGTGGCTGGAAAATTTCTGCATTTTGCTATCATAAAAATGCCCCATATTACATCAAACTTGCTGGTAATTGTGAATAGTGGGATTATAATTAATATGTTCGCAGAACATGAAAGTCTTTAGGAACAATAAAATAATTGGTCTTGCTTCTGCGATTGAGGATTTGATATTCTTCGTTACTCTCTCTAGTTATTGAAAGAACTTTTCCCCATTGGTCTTTAGTTTGTTTCTAACCTTGTCCTACGGGGAAGCTTCGCATTAAAGTTCCTCACCCTTCCTCTAGTTAGGCAAGAAGTTCGTTCCCTCACCATCGCCTTCCTGGTGAAACCAATCTATACTATTGATGGAAAAACATGGCCGAAAATTTCTGCAATCAAAGATCAATTGAAAACATTGTTGTTCCAAACCATTCACAACCCTATAGCCACATCTTCCAGCTGGATTTTCATGCAAGATTTGGACAAGGGATGGGAAAATTATGCATTATTATTACCATAAAACCCCCTTTATGTTGTACCAAATCTGTTGTTGATTGCAACTTCATGAGACATCCTATAGATCGTTCTCTTCTAGACTGAGTTAAGACATCTGTGTGAGGGAGCCCAAGTGTTGAGTGTGCCCATGTGATGGGTGTGCATCAGACTATGGATTGAGTTGTTATGACATGTGGTCTCTTGTCGACTTCTTTGGACTGAGTTGAGATGACTTGAGATGGCCTCCTGCCTTGTACTCCTATGGACTTAGTTGAGTCAGCTTGAGATAGTACTCTAGATGGTACTCCTGTGGACTCAGTTGAGTGATCTGTTGAGTATGACTTCCCTGTGGCTGAGCACGGGTGGATGTGTCCCTAGTGGCTGAGCACTAGTGGATGTGTGAGATCCTTGCTATATTGTCTCAGAGTAAGATTTACTTGTAACCCTAATTTGTGATGTAAAGGATACAAGTCGACCCCACCATATGTAAGATAATTAATATTGTGTAATGATTAATTATATTATTTAGCTATTGAGGTCGGCCCTATTGTGCCAATAAACACACCTTTTTTCGTGTCAGTGCTTGTATAAATAAAGGTGAATCCCCATTGAGGATTACACACTCTCACTTGTCAACTTAGAATTTCAGCAAGTGCATGTATGACTAAAGTGCACACCTCTCTTGGGTGCAAGTTTCTAGGTTTTGGTAAGAACCCTTTTGTGTTATAGGTCTATGGTGTGGGGGATCTTCTCTTGAGAATATAACAAAGGATTGTTGGGTTTTTCCCTTGTTTGAGAAGGGTTTTCCCAGGATGCTTCTTGTGTTCTTGTGCATGATTCTTCTTCTTGTGATCTTGGTTATTGCAACACTTGTGTATGGTATTGTTGCATTGTTTATGGTTCAAGTACATGCTAAATAAAATAAACTACATGTGCATGAGCTAAGCATTTTAAAATTCAACATGGTATCAGAGCAGAGTTCCTGAAGAGACCATTGCACAAGAAATTGAAGAAGTCAACCATCCTCTCCCCTTACTGCAACTGCAAAAACGATGCCCCCTCTCTTTCTAAGTTTTAGCACCTTCCACTGAAATGTTGGGGCTAATTTTTGCATAGGAGTGTACAGTCTCCTTCAGTGCACCTCCAGAAACTCTCAGAGTGCAATTCTGAGAATTTTTTATTTTTGGCCCTAGGGTTTCTTGTTGGAGTTACTTCACACACCTAGGATTTCTTTTTCCTAAGGTTTTTCCTTAGTCATAATTAGTCATTATCTAGTCTCCTATATTTTAGGGGAGAATATTTCACCTGGAGAATATTCTCTTTTAGTTGACACTTCAGTTTGACTAGTTGAGTTGAGTTTAGATGCTGCATTGGTTTTGTCACCATGCAACATTGGGATCATCACCAACTAATGCACACTTTCCTTGGGATCATCACCACACTGGTGCATTACCCTTGATTCCTTGATCTACTCCTCACTACTATCTGTTCAGTCAGTTAACTGAAGACTACTTGACTAGTTAACTCAACTAGGTGGCAGTTCACTCCCGTAACTTCCTGAGAGACTAGACTAGGTGGAATTTCACTCCCGTAATTGCTGGTGTGTGTCCAGATTACTCTAGACCACCACTATGGCGCATTGGTTCTCCTCTAGTGCGCACTCATTGATTTATACAAAGTATATCATGTGTAAATTATTCATTATTCATAACAGTTAATGAGAATTCTTCTATTCTTTCTCTCCTTTCTCAAATTATCTCTGCAAATGTGTGTAGTATTTTCTAGATATATCTATTCTGTGCAGGTTCAACACATTTACATGGTTTCAGATCCAACAGACTGCTAAACAAAAGCTACACCAATTTTTTTTGTAGGTATAAAAGATTGAAGACAACGAAAAGATGGATTTCCAAAAAGAATTCATTCTTACACCTTACAACTACTCTGCATGGAAGGAGAAAATACCCATACATCTCTGAACCAGAGGGTTGTACAGGTTAACCTTGAATACAGATACATAACCGACATCATCCATAGAAAAATCCAAGTACTTAAATCGCATGGATGAGGCACTTGGAACAATTTGCAATCTTATTTCTTCCGATCTCCTTTTTCATATATGTTCCTGTAAGACTCCCAATGAATCCTGGATCACCTTGGAAGGGATCTTTGGAAAACAGGATGAGATGAGGGGACACATGATGGAGGTGGAGCTGCTCACATTGGATCCAAAAATCTTCGACAATACCCAAGATTTCTTTACAAAATTCAATGATTTACTGTCACAACTCAAATCTTGCGGGGTTGATAAATCGAAGGAGGAGAAACAAATGGTTCTCACCATTCTCTCCAAGCTTGGACCTGAATTCTTTGTATTCGTATCCACATTCCATTCTGTCAGATTCGCCTCTGGAGCCACCTAGAAGATGCCTTCTCTTGAGGACGTTATCGAATCCCTGACACAAGAGCAAACCGATCTCATCAACATGGGCACAATCAAAGGCCCAAGGGTGCATGCACTCACTGTGCAATATGGTAGCCACAAATATCAGAAATCTAAAGATAAATATAAATAGAAAGCTCAAGCACATCTGAAGAAGGAAGGGTACACAAAACTCTTCACCGATGCTTCCAGATCCAAAAGGGAAAAGGGAAGAAAAGGGGAGAAATGCACGTACTATCACAAATGATTCCATCCAGAATCCGCATGCATGCAAAAACAAATAGATATAATGTCTCAAATATTTCAGAAAAACAACCTTGGAGATCGCATCCCCGAGGATGCCAAGAAGAAGAAGCCATAAGATCATAATTCCAAGAAAGACAATTCTAGCCATGCCTTGATTTCTATCAACTCCTCTCTCGATGCTTGGATCATTGATTCAGGAGCATCACATCACATGGCTGCCTGAAAAGCAGTATATTTTTCATTGGATGCATGCAAAGGTCCTCATATTCTGATGGGGGAGAACTCTTATGTCAAAGTCATCGACAAAGGAAGGATTGAACTCACCAACGGAAGCTTCGAGAATGTTTTGCACGTTCCCAAACTTTCCGTCAACCTTCTCTCTATGTATCAGATGAAGAATTTCAGCACAATAAAGTCATATTCACACCAAATGTCGTGGACATCTACAACATGCAAACCAACTCCAAGGTTTCTACCGCTGAGGTAAATCATTAGTCTAAATTGTATACATTTACTGAATTCATTGAACCTGATTATGCTTTACTACTTACTCATGCTGATGAAAGTAGTAGGATATGGCACAAAAGGTTTGGACATTTGAATTTCAGATACATGCAACAACTTAACAAGGAAATATTGGTTGATGGTCTACCAGACATCCATTTGTCCAAGGGAGTATGTGAGGGATGTGTTCTCATAAATCACTCTCAAGAGAAACTCGACAAAGGAAAGTCTCAGAGAGCTTCTGCACCTTTAGATATGATCCAAAGTGACCTTATGGGCCGTTTTCCACATCCATCCACCAACAAAGCAAGGTTTGTTCTCATTTTTGTTGATGATTTCTAACACTTTACATGGATCTACTTTCTCAGGCAAAAATCTGAGGTCTTTCAACACCTCAAAGATTTCAAAGCTTTGGTTGAGACACAGTCTAGAAACAAGATCTAAGTCCTCCAAACTGATAATGGGGGAGAGTATGTCAATCATGAGATCAATAATCTTTTCCATGAGGCAGGGATTTAGTTGCAACACACAGTTCCCTATACTCCACAACAAAACAATGTTGTTGAGTGGAAAAACAGATCTCTATGGGAGATGGCATCTTGCATGCTGCATGCAAAGTCACTCCCACAGAGACTATGGGATGAAACACTTAATTGTGAAACATACATCTAAAATAGATCTCCCCATAAATCTGTCAAGGATAAGACCTCCTATGAGGCTTAGAGTGGCCTTAAACCGAAAGTGACCCACTTTCACATTTTCAGTTCACGTGCATGGGCCCAGATTCCCTTTGAAAGAGGAAGGAACTAAATCCACAAATCACTGAGTGTATTTTTGTTGGATACCCCGACGATGTGAAGGGATATAGGATTATTGATCTTTCCTTGGACAAACTCATCATTGAGCGTAGGGTCTAATTCGAGGAAAGTGTCTCGCATGTACCTCAACAGTCGCATGTAGACACCTTCATTCTTCCACCTATTCGAGATGATGAGCATGCACATGCCGACTCTTCTTCAAACAAGAGTTATGATTATGAGGAATTAGATGTTTTAGATTCAGAGTCAGTACAGTCAAATGCAGAGTCAGAGCATCCATATGCAGTTGCAGAGCTAGAGCAGAGGCCCAAGTGGGCACATAATACTCTTTAGGATGCAGGGGATCTCGTTGGTGATCCATCCGATATTAGGAGGACTCGATCTGATTTCGAGGATCCTCCTGTTGCACTCACTGCCACTGAACCATTTCCCTCCCGGCATATTTTCTTGGTTTAGTCTTCAGATCCACAGTCTTATGGCGAGGCTACTGGAAATCCCTTTTGGGAATGCGCCATGCAGGAGGAGTACAAATCCCTCATCGAGAACGAGACTTGGGATCTGGTTCCCCTTCCTTCTGGGAGGAAACTTGTCAGATGCAGATGGGTCTACTGGACCAAGAGTGCAACGGATGGACATATTAGCAAATAAAAAGCCAGGCTTGTTGCCAAAGGCTTTCAACAGGTGCATGGCATTGACTATGACGAGACCTTCGCTCCAGTAGCAAGGATGGATTCCATACGATTGACACTTGCCATTGCGACATCCAAGGGATGGGAAGTCCATCATATGGACGTGAAGAATGCATTTCTTCCTGGTGATCTTTCTGAGGAGATCTATATGGAGCAACCCATGGGATTTATGCAAGACTCATATTTGGTCTATCGACTGAAGAAGTCCCTTTATGGCCTCAGCATGCTCTGAGGGCATGGTATGCCAAGATGGACTCCTCCCTGTTGTCACAAAACTTTTTACATTGTAAATTAGACCCGAATTTCTACATGCTCAGGACGACTGATTCAGTTCTACTTTTAGTTCTTTATGTTGATGATTTGCTGATCACCGGTTGCTTGACTTTAACGATTGCTGTAGTCAAGAGGATTCTACATGAGAGGATTTTGATGACAAACATAGGTCCGCTACACTTCTTCCTTGGACTCAAGATCAATTAGGATGCATCAGGCATCAAACTGTCTCAGGCCAAGTATGCATGAGATCTCCTTGAGAGATTTCACATGACATAATGCAAGTCTGCTCCGATTCCTTTCCGATCAGGAGTCAAACTTGAGGATGGCGGGGAGACTCCACTGATTGACAACACACTATACAAACAACTAGTGGGGAGCTTGTTATATCTCACACACTCCAGACCAAACCTCTCCTATGCAGTTGGCGCAATTTCCAGGTTAATGTAGGATCCGCATGAGCTACATTGGAAGGCTGCAAAGCATACCCTTCGATACGTACAGGGCACCACCACCTTTGGGATTCATTATGCAGTAGAATCTACATTATATCTCATCAGGTTTACTGATTCTGTCTAGGATGGCGATAGCACTGATCGCAATTCCACATCTGGTTACTCACTCAGTCTTGGTTCCGGGCCTATCTGTTGGTTGAGCAAGAAGCAAGCTGCCATTTCTCTATCTTTAGCCGAGGCAG
The DNA here is from genome assembly GCA_009831015.1 of Picea engelmannii. Classification (NCBI taxonomy): domain Eukaryota; kingdom Viridiplantae; phylum Streptophyta; class Pinopsida; order Pinales; family Pinaceae; genus Picea; species Picea engelmannii. The sequence continues at coordinate 153,253 of ML801101.1, read as the reverse complement.
AGTACAAAGGGGTAGTTAACATAACCATTCAGGCTATGTGGCTACAACATTTTCTCACTGAGTTGGGCATTCAGTTTCATCGGCCGATCGTCATTTGGTGTGACAACCAGAGCACTATGAAGTTCTGCAGAGATCCAGTTTAGAGGCAGCGGATGAAGAACATCGAGATCCACATGCACTATGTTATCGCACAATTTGTATTTATGGTAATAGGTCAGAAGATAAAGGGATAAACTAGCGTAACAGGAACCAATCCCACCCAATGTCACCTCAATGGGATGGTTCTTTCTATTCTGGGTGGTAAGGCCCAAGGGAGACGTCCTTGGTGACCTGGAGATTTGAGAAGGTGAAAGATGATAAGGCAAAAGTGTAAATCCCCCCTCACAAGTCACCACCGAGCAGAAGATCCGACTAAACAACCAATAATAAGAAGTAACCAAAGAAGAAGAAAAGCACCTGTCTGGGACAAAGCAACAAGAAACTTATACGTGCAAATCTTGGTTAATACTTCATATATCAAAGATCATCTGCTAAATTCAACATATAAACAATTATAACAATAAATATTGACGAAGTCAATGTTTTTCAATACAACAATGAAATAATATCACTCCACCAATAAATACCAAAATGATGTAGCAATCAATATATCCAATCAATCCCTCATTCAATAAATGCTTTAAACACCATTCGATTGCTTATAAAATGAAACATTGTTGCATCAAGATGAAATAACCAAGGGTGACGTCAACATTCCAGGGTTAGTAGGTTAGGGTTAGTGTAGTTAGGGTTTCAGTTTTAAAATAAGTTTGAGAGTGTTTGGATCAAATCACTTCAACGCTGGAGGCTTAGATCAGTGCCTTAGGGTTTAATGGAGTGAATAAGAAGGACGCACGAGTTGAAGGAGGGTGACCTAAGACTAGAGGGAAGGGTTCTGAAGTGCTGCAATAACAGGGCTTCAGAAACGAAACCCTAGGGGAGAGAGGCTCACTTCGTTGTTGCTAAAGCAAGGCCTCGTTCTCTCTCCTCCTTCTTTAGATCAATTTGACAAAACAACTAGCTGAAGATAAAGCAAAGACAACCAAAGCACAAGGGTTTGAAGAGGCAAGGTGTTTCTACAACAAGGCCTTTTCAACAAACCCTAGAATGGTACAAGCCTGGTGTAGAAGAACTAGGCCATGGACGTCTCACTCTCTTTGGCTTCTGGATAGTACGACTAGCTTAGGGAGAAGAAGAAATGAGAGTGTAGCTATGGCTAGGCTCTCTCTTCCTTCTTCAATGGCTGAAAATTTCTCTATCAGGGGACATGAGACAAGGACCAATTAAATGTGCTTGTCACCTAGGGTTTTGATTCAAAAAATTTATAAGTAATGTGAAAGAAATTTAAACTACAACCATTCAATAAGAAGTTTTGCAGAAAAAACACTTACAATTCATGAAGAAATAACCATGCAAACCCTAGTTGTAACACCTTCCTTCAAGAGAAACACCATAGATGCCAAAAAAGTCTTCCTTCAACAAGTGCGCCTCTCTTAAATCATTCAATTACCCAAATAGGGCGCTAAAATCAGACCTCACTAATGAGTGAGTGATGAATCATGATAAAATGAGGATAAAACTCCTCAATATATAGTGTATCAATGACCTAATTTACTTTTTTAGGTCATAAAAATGCCGACAAGGCCATCATGTCAAAATCACACTATTTCTACATTAAATGCTAAGTAAAAGCCCTACTTAAGCAAAAAAGAGAGTAAAATCCCCTTCAAGGGAGGTGCTAGCCCTTTCTAGGGAAAATGAGACATCCTGGAGAAAAATGTTAGCCCTCCAGGGGCTTCTCCAACATGCCACATGTGCCATCACTGCCCAGTCTACCTCCAAAAGAGTCCATGACATCATGGTGAAGATGGGGACATCCTAAGCCTTCCAAGGCTAGTGTTCCACTGAAAAGGGGTCATCCCCCCTATGTCTAGTCCTGCCAAAGTGACCTTGATGGGACGTCCTCTTCCTCTCAGGTGAAAAACCTCTAACCATCCTCTGCCCTGTCTCTGCCCCTTGATGGGGTCTCAACATCCATCTGATGGGATCTTCAGCCCCATGGAGGTCCGAACTGATCATCTCCCCATGTGTACCGGTCCAAATGGTACCTGTCCGTCGGGTATGGTCCTGCACATCAAAGGCTATGCCCTCCATGGACTCATCAGTCACAAAGATCATAGCAATGTCAATCACATTTCATCATTAATATTATTAAACACATGCATAAAATCCCTAATACATCAATCAATAGCTCAAAGACGTTACACAAGCCCGCAATACAAGTCTGGGGAAAAGCACAAGGTGTCCTATTGGGCTAGTATCCACAGAAAAAGGAAAGTTCCTAGAGAAACCCCATCCAATCCATGTAAGTGGATGATGTGGTCAGGGGAAGTCCAAGCATGTGGGTGCAGTAAGGGCCAAGGATGCAATGTGTTACTTGTGGGTGCCTTTGTAGAAGGCGAGCTGTCCCTGTCATGGATGCATTTTTCCAAGCCCATTTTTTGCCTTTATTCTTTTATTCTTTTTTACTTTTTGTTCAAGAGATAATCATGGGACACTGCCTTGGCGTGGTGACCAGAGATGACAACGTTACCCACAAGTACTTTTGCAGAAATGAGAAGGCTGGCTCGTGATGAGACCCCCTTTCCCTTGGCCATGCAACCAAGAGTCACTGCCCTGACGTGTTAACCACCTGATGGCAATGTCATACTGCTAGGTACCCATGAACCTAATAGGATGGCTATTAATGATACCCCCCATCCTCTGACTAGGTCTTGTTTTATTATTTACCGGGTCCCTCTTGCTGAGAAGCTTTTTATTGCTGTCTCGGGGATCCCTGTGAAAAGCATCTCGAGGTTTATTCTTAGGCTTTTATCTTTTACCAGCTTTCTTTTAACTTTCGATCCTTTAGCCCCTTCTTCCCACGAGGTAAGGTGCAATCCTAAAAAAAAAGGTCAACCCAATGCCCGGACAAGGGGAATGGGATAGATGAGCGGGAAACAAGATGTAAAAGTGGTATTATGATGGGAGCGAACGATGGCTTTTCAGAAATCCCCCCAGTGCAAAACCAAAACCTACAGACACAGTATTGCTTAGGGAACCCTGTCAACCCCCCCAAACATGGTCAAGTGGGAAAATGTAAGATCCAAGCAGTTGTTAGAGATAAAAGGAATCAGACGCATATATTTAAAGTTTTCAATGATCAAAAGTGACACATACCATGATACTTGGACCAATTACCTTATGGAGCAAGAACCTCTTCTGATACCGGACCAAGCTGATGGTGATGGATGTTGCTGCTGCTGATGGGATGGAGATGATAGAAGAAGAAAAGGTGGGCCCTCCAGGGCCATGCTCAGGTCAATCCTTCTCTCAATACTCCATGTCTAGGACCTGTGGGCCTTGAGACATGATCTCCTAGTTATCCCTAAAAGGTGGGGATAACATCTGGCTCCAACTCAGGGACATGTGCTCACTATAGAGCGCATGAGAACCTCAACATCTTTGGCATAACCTGCAGACCTGATCAATCTCGATAGAAGTATCAATAACAAAAATGGGGTGGTAA
>ML801101.1:87510-149596 GCA_009831015.1 Picea engelmannii | reverse complement strand
GAGAGAGAGAGAGAGAGAGAGAGAGAGAGAGAGAGAGAACAATCAATATGCGAATGTAAAGAAAAGTACCTACATGCAATGAAAATGGTATAATACACGAATGCAAGAATGCCTACTTACCTGCACTTACCTGTGATGTCAGGTCACCGCACCCTGGTGGGATTTGAGGAGGCACCCGCTAACCGGCACTGTGCGTCTCTGTCCCTTCAATGTAGACAGGTAATAAGAGTCATTAACCGACTTTCTTCCAACCTTGAAAGGGCCTAGCCAAAAATGAGTGTTCACTTTGATATTAGTAGGATCCCCTTTATCAACATCCCACATCCATACTACGTCTCCCTCCTTGTACTCTCTGCTCTCGAAATTGGTCGTTCCTTGAACAACCCTGGTGTATTGTGTAGAGGGAGGTGGGTGGGATTCTGCTATAAAGATTTCCTGCTGCGAAGGATGGATCCATGCATCATCTTCTTCCTTCTTTAGTATCTTCGTAGTCTCATCTTTCTGGCTTTTCAACTCGTCCAGGAGTTGTTGGTATTCTTCTTTCTTGATCCATTTAATCTGATTAGAATCTTCCTCCGCTGTAAAGGGCTTATCTTCTAGAGAAGGTTTATGAGGAATCTGTGTGGTCTTGTCACGTGCTTTGTCATCTTTGATGGAATCACTAGGCTCTTGCACATGAGTTGTAGTCACAGGTACATTCTGGAGACGACCAATAGTTTCATCTTTCATGGGTCCATCTTATCCTTGGAAAAAGTGGTCAAATCATTATTTTAAAGATGGCACCTTGATGACTTCTCTCAAAGGGATGGTTACATGCATCTTGGATAATGTCCCTTCGAAGTCAAAGTTCAGGTTGACCCTTTCAGTCTTGGATGTTTTAGGAATGAGTACATCCAAAGGCGGGTTTTTTGTTTGGTCAGCAGTAGGTTGGTTCAACTTCTTTCTTCTATACACCAGAGACTCTTGTTTCTTTAGCTTTTCCTTTGATTCCTGGTCTAGGTTGTTTATTATCACCATTCTGGCTGACTTGGCTGCGTCTTTCATGGCCTCTTGATGCTCTTCAACGGTGATATTTATTTGAGGGCCTTCCATGACATGGCCTATATTGTTCACTTGTTGATGGCCACCATTACTGTAAGGACATTCATCTTCCCAATGTTCTTCATTGCATTGAAAACACCAAGGGTTTTCATCCATGTTGTTGGTAACTTTTAAAGTGTTTGGAACTTCTATGTCCTTGAAAATGTTTTCATTCCACTCAACGATATTACTCACTCTCTGTATTGGGTAGCCATCTTCATCTGAATCTTCAGAGATATCAGAGGTATCGTCGGGATAATCACCCCAATCTGTGTCTTCTTCTATCAAAGGAAAGGTGGGGCAATCTTGAAACGAGTATGGATCCACTGAATCATAGTCACTAGGTCCAAGATCATTTGTTAATAGGGAAGAGGGTGCTTTCTCATCTTGCTTTGAATGAACGATTTGTAATAGTGTGGGAATCCCCTCAAAAGATAGTTGGTCATCTGGGTTTTGCTTTGTTAGAAAATAAATTTTCAACATTTCACGAATTCTTTTAACCCTTTGCAAGATACAATACATACTAATGCTTAGACCAGTTCCACTATGTACCTGGGGCTCTTCAGACCCGCTTTTCAGATAGCTATTGGTTTCACTCACATCTTGATTTTCTAACATCGGTGTGTTCAAGACAAACAAGGAATCTTCAAAGTTAGGCTTTTTGTGAGTGGCCATACCCAAATCCTCGGATGGTTCATGTTGTCTTGAGACGTTTAAGACATTGTTGATGTTTGAGAAAGATGTGCTCCATTTCCTTTTGGGAGGCATGAGTTTTATCTCAAGAATTTCTGGGAACTTGGGTTCAGCTTCGGTGATATCCTCATCACTAGATTTCCAAGGGTCATTATGTATGAGAGATTGACTTGATAGATGTAGTCTTTAAATTCAAGGTTCTTCTCAATCTGGCAAGCATAATATTGTGCTTCTTCTAGAGTCGAGGGTGACCGATATTTGAGAGTAAACTGCAAAACTCCTTCCAACGAGTTCAAGTAGTGTTGGAGGACAACTTCTTCTGAGAAACTAGGTCTGATCTTCTTGAGGAGAAGGTTGAACCTATCATTGAAATCCTTAATGCCCTCGATAGAGGCTCTACAAATATCAATATATTGAGAGTAAAGGGAATCCATGCTTTCTTTCTCACACCAATCTTTCTTGAAGGCTTGTTCAATATCTTTAGGGGTTTTGATGCTTCCTTTCGGGAGTTTGTTAATCCATCTTCTGGCACTTCTGGTGAGTGAGCTCACAAAGAGCCTTAAAAAGACATCGGGGTGTTCTTTTCCGGATTGGTGAAACTGGAAAGCATTACAGAAGTCGGTCCAATGAGACTTGCCATATGATCCATCTTCCCCTGAAAACTTAGGTATCCAGGACTTGAACTTCTTGGGTAGATCATGTAACCCCCCTTGGGTGTTAGGTAAGCTTAAAAGGCCAAAGAGTTCTTTATGAGACCACTTGGGAGAACTTACAGGGGTGACAGGATTTGTGGAGGTCATAGTAGTAGATGAAAGTATATACTGACGCCCACTACGGGTCATCATAAGTTATCAGTGGAGTTGCCAGATGATTTGCTTGAAACTATCAAAAAGGTAAAGGGAAAACACCCTAGTGGAGTCGCTAGGTAATCTTGTAAGATAAGGCTCTGAGGCAAGGCTTACCGAAAAGGTTTGTCGTTTGGGAAAAAATTGACTCAGTGTTCCCCGACAACAATGCCAAAATGTTATCGCATAGTTTGTATTTATGGTAATATGTCAAAAGATAAAGGGATAAACTGGCGTAACAGGAACCAATTCCACCCAATGTCACCTCAATGGGATGGTTCTTTCTATTCTGGGTGGTAAGGCCCAAGGGAGACGTCCCTAGTGACCTGGAGCTTTGAGAAGGTGAAAGATGATAAGGCAAAAGTGTAAATCCCCCCTCACAAGTCACCACCGAGCAGAAGATCTGGCTAAACAACCAATAATAAGAAGTAACCAAAGAAGAAGAAAATCACCTGTCCGGGACAAAGCAACAAGAAAATTATATGTGAAAATATTGGTTAGTACTTCATATATCAAAGATCATCTGCTAAATTCAACATATAAACAATTATAACAATAAATATTGACAAAGTCAATGTTTTTCAATACAGGAATGAAATAATATCACTCCACCAATAAATACCAAAATGATGTAGCAATCAATATATCCAATCAATCCCTCATTCAATAAATGCTTTAAACACCATTCAATTGCTTATAAAATGAAACGTTGTTTCATCAAGATGAAATAATCAAGGGTGACATCAACATTCCAGGGTTAGTAGGTTAGGGTTAGTGTAGTTAGGGTTTCAGTTTTAAAAGAAGTTTGAGAGTGTTTGGATCAAATCACTTCAATGATGGAGGCTTAGATCAGTGCCTTAGGGTTTAATGGAGTCAATAAGAAGGATGCAAGAGTTGAAGGAGGGTGACCTAAGACTAGAGGGAAAGGTTCTGAAGTGATGCAATAACAGGGCTTCAGAAACGAAACCCTAGGGGAGAGAGGCTCACTCCGGTGTTGCTAAAGCAAGGCCTCGTGCTCTCTCCTCCTTCTTTAGATCAATTTGGAAAAACGGCTAGCTGAAGATAAAGCAAAGACAACCAAAGCACAAGGGTTTGAAGAGGCAAGGTGTTGCTACAACAAGGCCTTTTCAGCAAACCCTAGAATGGTACGACACTGGTGTAGAAGAACTAGGCCAAGGATGTCTCACTCTCTTTGGCTTTTGGATAGTACGACTAGCTCAGGGAGAAGAACAAATGAGAGTGTAGCTATGGCTAGGCTCTCTCTTCCTTCTTCAATGGCTGAAAATTTCTCTATCAGAGAACATTAGACAAGGACCAATTAAATGTGCTTGTCACCTAGGGTTTTGATTCAACAAATTTATAAGTAATGTGCAAGAAATTTAAACTACAACCATTCAATAAGAAGTTTTGCAGAAAAAACACTTACAATTCATGAAGAAATAACCATGCAAACCCTAGTTGTAACACCTTCCTTCAAGAGAAACACCATAGATGCCAAAAAGTCTTCCTTCAACAACGACTCTCTTAAATCAGCCAAAAACCCCAATAGGGTGCTAAAATCAAACCTCACTAATGAGTGAGTGATGAATCATGATAAAATGAGGATAAAACTCCTCAATATATAGTGTATCAATGACCTAATTTACTTTTTAGGTCATAAAAAGGCCGACAAGGTGATAATGTCAAAATCATATTGTTTCTACATTAAATGTTAAGTAAAAACCCTAATTAAGCATAAAAGAGAGTAAAATCCCCTTCAAGGGAGGCGCTAGCCCTTTCTAGGGAAAATGAGACATCCTGGAGAAAAACGTTAGCCGTCCAGGGGCTTCTCCAACATGCCACACGTGCCATCACTGCCCAGTCTTCCTCCAAAAGTGTCCATGACGTCATGGTGAAGATGGGGACATCCTAAGCCTTCCAAGGCTAGTGTTCCACTGAAAAGGGGTCATCCCCCCTATGTCTAGTCCTGCCAAAGTGCCCCTGATGGGACGCCCTCTTCCTCTTAGGTGAAAAACCTCTGACCATCCTCTGCCTTATCTTTGCCCCTTGATGGGGTCTCATCATCCATATGGTGGGCTCTTCAGCCCCATGGAGGTCCAAACTGATCATCTCCCCATGTGTACCAGTCCAAATGGTACTTGTCCGTCGGGTATGGTCCTGCACATCAAAGGCTACACCCTCCATGGGCTCATAAGTCACAAGGATCATAGCAATGTCAATCACATTTCATCATTAATATTATTAAACACATGCATAAAATCCCTAATACATCAATCAATAGCTCAAAGATGTTACACAAGCCTGCAATGCAAGTCTGGGGAAAAGGACAAGGCGTCCTATTGGGCTAGTGTCCACAGAAAAAGGAAAGTTCCCAGAGAAACTCCATTCAAGCCATGTAAGTGGATGATGTGGTCAGGGGAAGTCCAAGCATGTGGGTGTAGTAAGGGCCAAGGATGCAATGTGTTACTTGTGGGTGCCTTTGTAGAAGGCGAGCTATCCCTGTCATGGATGCATTTTTTCCAAGCCCATTTTTTGCCTTTATTCTTTTTATTCTTTTATTCTTTTATTCTTTTTTACTTTTTGTTCAAGAGATAATCAGGGAACACTGCCTTGGCGTGGTGACCAGAGCTAACAACATTACCCACAAGTACTTTTGCAGAAATGAGAAGGTTGGCTCGTGATGAGACCCCCTTTCCCTTGGCCATGCAACCAAGAGTCACTTCCCTGGCGTGGTAACCAACTGATGGCAATGTCATACTGCTAGGTACCCATGAACCTAATAGGTTGGCTCGTAATGAGATCCCCCATCCTCTGATTAGGTCTTTTTTTATTATTTACCAGGTCCCTCTTGTTGAGAATATTTTTACTGCTTTCTCGGGGATCCCTGGGCGAAGCATCTCGAGGTTTATTCTTAGGCTTTTATCTTTTAACAGCTTGCTTTTACCTTCCGGGCCTTTAGCCCATTCTTCCCACAAGGTAAGGTGCAATCCTAAAAAAAAAGGTCAACCCAATGATCATACAAGGGGAATGGGATAGATGAGCGGGAAACAAGATGTAAAAGTGGTATTATGATGGGAGCGAACGATGGATTTTCAGAAATCCCCTCAGTGGCAAACCAAAACCTATAGACACAGGCTTTCTTAGGGCACCCTGTCAACCCCCCCAAACATGGTCAAGTGGGCAAATGTAAGATCCAAGTAGTTGTTAGAGATAAAAGGAATCAGACGCATATATTTAAAGTTTTCAATGATCAAAAGTGACACATACCATGATAATTGGACCAATTACCTCATGGAGCAAGAACCTCTTCTGATACTGGACCAAGCCGATGGTGATGGATGCTGCTGCTGCTGACGAGATGGATATGATAGAATAAGAAAAGGCGGGCCCTCGAGGGCCATGCTCAGGTCAATCTTGCTCTTAGTACTCCATGTCTAGGACCTTTGGGCCTTGAGACATGATCTCCTAGTTATCCCTAAAAAGTGGGGATAACACACTACATCTAGAAATTAGTACACGAGGGGATCGTCGACCTAATGTTCTGTCCTTCAACATAATAGACTACAAACATCTTCACCAAGACCTTCACTGAGCATAATTTCCATTCTCTACGAAGTCATCTTGGAGTGAAGGACACAGTTGCCTAGCCACTGTAGTTCTTCTTTTTACATACATTGTACCTTGAGGGGGGGTTTTTCCAATGAGGTTTTCCCTCTTTCCTCACTTTATTTCAATGCATCTTTTGTATTTGGGTACCTAACATGGCCTCGTTGTTGGGACCCATTATTTATTTTCACCATAGTGATGTTCAGGGGGGGGGTGTTGGAGTTACTTCACACAGACCTAGCATTTTTTTTCCTAAGGTTTTTCCTTGTTTATTAGTCATAATTAGTCATTATCCAGTCTTCTGTATTTTAGGGGAGGATATTCCACCTGGAGGATATTCTCTTTCAGTTGACACTTCAGTTTGACTAGTTGAGTTGAGTTTAGATGCTGCATTGGTTTTGTCACCATGCAACATTGGGATCATCACCAACTAATGCACACTTTCCTTGGGATCATCACCAGACTGGTGCATTACCCTTGATTCCCTGATCTACTCCTCACTACTCTCTGTTCCATCATTTAACTGAAGACTAGGTGGCAGTTCACTCCCATAACTTCCTGAGACTAGACTAGGTTGCAGTTCACTCCCATAATTGCTGGTGTGTGTGCACACTCACTGAGTTATAAGAGTATATCATGTGTAAATTTTTCATTATTCATAACGGTTAATGAGAATTCTTCTATTCTTTCTCTCCTTCTTCTTCTTTCTCAAATTATCTCTGCAAATGTATGTAGTATTTTCTAGCTAGATCTATTCTATGCAGGTTCAACACATTTACATTTTTAGGGTTCCACAATTTTCTGCAAAATTTCGGTGTTTAGGGTATCTACAGCCCATTGAAGGATTTTTAAAATATTACCAGTGTCCTTCCGACGTTCAAGGCTTATTGTTGGTAGTCATAATTCCAACATAACCTAAAGTTGTTAGCCTAGCCTAGCCGTTAGGTTTCCTAGCCTAACTGTTAGGTTTTGTGGAAGAATATGCAAACCACGAGGAACAAAACTTTGGTGGAAGATGGGCTTGATGGATCAAACAACTTCAGTTTCTGGAAATCAAGACTACAAATTACCCTGGAAGAGGATGACCTATTGATTTTGATACAAAATACTACCAGAAACAACTACCGATGAAGAGAAGGAATATTGGAAGGAAGATGACGTCAAAGCAAGGAAGATAATCATCTATTCAGTAAGAGATCATCTACTACCTCATATTGCTAACCTAAATACAACTTATGATATGTATGATGCATTGAAGAATATGTTTGAGAGTAACAACACCCTCATAGCTCTTACATTGAGGAATCAACTTCAACATATCAAGATGACAAAATATGACACCGTTGCTACCTTCTTCATGAATATTTCAAAGATCATAGAGCGGACGGGTGCCATTAGAGAAACCATATCAGATAGAGAGCTTGTCTGGACTACTCTCAATGCTCTTCCAAGACATTGGGAATCATTTCTTCAAGTGGTAGAATAGATCTTCCTGGATTTGATCGTCTATGGACAGACTACACCCAGGAAGAAACCAAACTTATAGTCAGAGAAGTGCAAGACTCCCCTCATGATGACAATCATGATCTTGCCTTTCATACAAAGAAAGGCAACAAAAGAAATAGAAGAAGTTTTAACAAAGCATTCAAAGAAAAGAAAAAATCATCAGCTTTAGTTCATGAACACATAAAAGACAATTCAAAGATTCAGTGTTTCAGATGTGACAAGAATGGACACATTGCGAGAAATTGTCCTACCGGGAAGAAAGGAAGACAACTTGCCTCCACTGCTGATGTTGATCCAGAGCCACATCAGAGAGACAGAGACATAAAATATGAAGCCTTCTTCTTCATATCAACACTCTTAGGTATGGTTCCTACTAATAGTGATATTTGGCTAATTGACAATGGTGCTTCCAGACACATGACTAGATATAGAGATCATCCGAAAAACCTTGTTGAGAAAGAGTCTAGGCTACATGTTGTACTTGGAGACAATGCTAGATATAATGTGAAAGGAGTTGGAACTTCTACATTCCAACTAGATTCTGACATACCCCTTCAGTTGAGTGAGGTACTATATGTACCTGGGATGAAAATGAACCTTGTCTTTGTTTCTACCTTAGAGGATAAAGGCTACAAGGTTACATTCTCTAAAGGAAAATTTCTTGCATGGCACAAGAACTCACAAATGAACCTTGTCTTTGTTTCTACCTTAGAGGATACAGGCTACAAGGTTACATTCTCTGAAGGAAAATTTCTTACATGGCACAAGAAATCACAAATGAATTCTGTCCGAGTAATTGGTGTTTGAGAAAACAGTTTGTACATATTGACTTTCTGACTAGTCCAGGCCTTATTACATGATACTATCAGCTTGAGTGAGCTATGGCATAGGAGACTTGCTCATATACATTATAGATCCCTTACCTCTCTGGGGAAGATGGTAACAAGGCTTCCATAGATACATGTTCAACATGATGGTGTTTGCATAGGTTATTCTCTTGGCAAGAATGTCAAGGGGTCCTTCTCGAGAAGTGACAATAGATCCAAGGGGATATTTGACTTGATACATTCAGATGTGTGTGGAGCCATGACTGTTGCTTCCTTGAACGAATATTTTTACTATGTGCTCTTCATCAATGATCACTCTCAGAAGACGTGGATTTATTTCTTGAAGACCAAGGATGGAGTCTTTGCGAGATTTCAAGAGTTTAAAGCTCAGGTTGAGAACCTGACCAGGAGGAGGATCAAGGTGATGAGATCAGATAATGGAGGAGAGTACACCTCCAGAGATTTCAATGATTTATGTATTGAGGCAGGGATCAAGAGGGAGTACATCATTCCTTATAACCCTCATCAAAATGGGGTTGTAGAGAGGAAAAACAAAACCATTATTGTGGAAACCAAAGCGATGATAAATGATCAAAATATACCTATGATTCTGTGGGAAGAAGCATCCATGACAACAATATATGCTTAGAACATGAGTCCTCATCATATTTTGAAGAACATGACTCCTGAAGAAGCTTTCACCAGAGTGAAGCCTAAGGTTGGACACTTTAGGATATTTGGGTGTCCATTATACTTTCATATACCCAAGGAGAAGAGGACGAAGATAGACCCTTCAGGAAGAAAGGGTACATTTGTGGGGTACAATGAATCTTCAAAGACATACTGGATCTACATCCATGGTCAAAGATAGATTGAGGTGAGCAGAGATGTCATCTTTGAGGAAGAGATAACCTTTCGAAGATCCAGAGAATATCAGATGGAGATTGACAGCGAGACAATACCTTTTCCCCCTTCAATATGTTTAGAGGGAGACAATCATTGATCCTATTGATCCCATAGCTCTAGTTGATGTTCCCAGAGACATTGCAGTAGGCCATAAAAGGCATGCCTGGGCTCGATAGAATCTGCAAGATGCAGAGGGACATGCAACTCCTAGACGCACATTTTGAGAGAGCAAGAGACCACACATATTTTCAAGCTATGTTTAAGTTATGAGCCATATCATTGATACTGAGCCTTCTTTTCATGGAGAAGCAACATGTTAGTAGGTATGGAAAGATGCCATGATAGAAGAGTATCGGTCCATCATGAAGAATGATGTGTGGGATATTGTTTCGAGACTAGAAGGGAAGGTTGTAGTGACTTCCAAGTGGATCTATAAGATCAAGAATGTAACTAATAGAAGTGTCGAGAAGTACAGAGTGAGATTTTTGGCTAGAGGATTCTCTTGGGTGGAGGGAATTGATTATGAGGAGACATTTTCTCCTGTAGCCCGATATACTTCCAACTGTACGATCATTTCCCTAGTAGCATCCATGGATTGGAGACTACATCAGATGGATGTAAATACAACCTTTCTCAATGATGATATTGATGAAGAAGTTTACATTGAGTAGCCAGATGGATTCGTGATACATGAGCAAAAATATCATGCGTGTAGGTTAAATAAAGCCCTGTATGGACTAAAGAAGGCACCTCGTGCTTGGTACGAGAAGATGGATGGATTCTTGATGAGTTTGGGCTTCAAAAAGAGTGTTGATGATCCAAACCTATATTATCATATTGTTGGTGACGAGTACCTGATTTTGGTTCTATATGTTGATGATTTATTCCTCACCGGTTCAGAAAGTCTTATTGATGAATGCAAGCGTGCATTGAATTTTCAATTCGAGATGAAGGATCTAGGTATGATGCACTACTTCTTGGGACTAGAAGCATGGCAGAGGACTAATGCTATTTTCTTGAGCCAAGGAAAATATACAGTGGAGATATTGAAGAAATTCGGTATGATAGACTGTAAATCTATTGCGACACCGATGGTGATGGATCTGAAGAAAATGAATGAGGCTTCTAGTGATTCAGGCGAGATTAATCCACATCTTTATCGACAACTGATTGGATCATTGTGTTGATATTATGGTAGATGCGGGAGGTATTTACCTCCAGGTGTAAACCTAACAAGGATAGAATACTCCGAGAAGCAAGAAGAAACCCTAATGAGTTGGCTAATAACCCTAGAAGACTTATTGGCTCAAGAAGATAATTTATATTAGGTTATTAGCCTCCAAGAGAAGAAGTCGGCCAGAAATAATAATATGTATTGAATAGACAGATACCCAGAATGAGAAGTTGGCCCAGACAATTAGCCAGAATTAGTATAAATACAGGATGCCAGTTCTCATTCTGGCAGGCAGTCTCAGAATTGCAGAGCAACAAATTGTGTGCACTGCAGTGCCCAGTCTTGTGCGCAGGTTTGAGGAGAGCTGCCATTGCAGCTGCTGCAACTAGCAAATCATGTTTGTCTTGGAATATCTCTTGGTTAGGGTTTGGACTATATGATCAACTCTTGTTGGTGGGCTATCCATGGGGAAAGGTGCACTACCCTTTGTTTGGCTAACTAGCCTAGGGTTTTCTTCCGGAGTGATTCTCTGTCAAGGTTAAGGTGCTCGGAGGGTGGCTTCAGCCTATGGTTGGGTGACAATAGAGATATTGTCAATGGTAAAATGAGCACATCCATTATATTCTAACACATTGTTGTATCTGGTTAACACTAGACCTAATATATGCTATGAAGTAAATGTACTCAGTCAATTTATAAGTCACCGAGACAGACTCACTGGATAACATCTAAGCATGTGTTGAGATATCTACGAGGAACAATTGGATATGGCCTGAGATATGCCTTCGGTGTAGACATGATATTGTAGGGATATGCCGATGCAGATTGGGTAGGGAGTGCAGTGGAGCATAAGAGCACATCTGATTGTCGTTTTACCTTGGGATCTTCCATGGTTTCCTGGTGCAGTAGGAAACAAAGCTCTATGGATTTGAGTACCGTAGAAGCATAGTACATAGCATTATGTGTTGCAGTCCGCGAAGCAGTGTGGCTTCACAAGCTCCTTGCAGATTTATTTGGTCATGAGATGGATTCCACTATTATCCATTGCGATAACCAGAGCTGTGTGAATATCTGAGAGAATCCTCTGTTTCATGATAAATCAAAACACATTGAGATCAAATACCATTATATCATAGATATGATGCAGAGGAAAGAAGTACACGTGAAATACCTTTCTACACATGAGCAGGTTGCAAATGTCTTCACCAAACCGCTTTCCAGAACAAAGTTTGAGTACTTACGTGAGAGACTTGGAATGGTGGAGAATGCTTCCCTAGTTGAGAGGAAGTGTTGTCGATTTCATCTTCATGAGACATCCTCCAGATCATTCTCCTCTCGATTGAGTTGAGACATCTGTGTGAGGGAGCCCAAGTTCTGGGTGTGCGTCATACTTTGGAATGAGTTGTTATGACGTGTGGTCTCTTGTCTACTCCTCTGGACTGAGTTGAGATGACTTGAGATGGTCTCCTACCTTGTAATCCTATGGAGTTTGTTGAGTCATCTTGAGATGGCAATCCAGATGGTACTCTTGTGGACTCGGTTGAGTGATGTGTTGAGTATGATGTGTTGATGATTACAACTACGTGAGACATTCTCCAGGACAAAAACCTAAGAGATATCCCCTGAGATGGGTGTGTGGTTCCTATCTGAGACAGATATGGAACACATAGATGGCCTCCTCCTTACAAGAGTTGAGAAGAACTCCAGATGATTCTCTTGTGTAACGCAGTGAGAAAGGATATTTGCAGAGTTGGATGTGCCTGTGGCTGAGCACAAGGTGAATGTGTGAAATCCCAAAGTGTCGGTTGCATCGTCATTAGACAAAAATGAAGATGATGTATTAGCCTCCTCTGAGCAGAGAGTTGTTGAGAAACTCCAGATGAATCTCCTATGTAATGCAGTGGGAAAGAAGATTTGTTGAGTGGACGTGCCTATGGATGAGCACATGTGAACGTGATCCTAGTGCTTGAGCACTAGTGAAGAAGTGGTTCTTCTGTGTAATGCAGTGAGCCAGAGATATTTACATCCCTATGAATGTGCCCCTAGTGGCTGAGCATTAGTGGGTGTATGAAATCCCTTGCTATATTGTTCAAGAGTTAGACCTACTTGTAACCCTAATTGTAATGTAAAGGGTACAGGTCGACCTCACCTTAATATAAAAGATAAATAATGTAAACGATAATTAATATAAAAGATAATAATTAATATGATATTTATTAATTATATTTTAAGTTATTGAGGTTGGCCCTATTGTGCCAAAAGACACATCATTTGATGCGACAAGTCTTATATAAATAAAGGTGAATCCCCATTGAGGAAACAAACTTATCATTGTGTTATCTCATGATTTCAGAAGTTGTGGTATGAAATTATGAGAATTACAACACCCTCTTGTGTGCTAGGTTTGGTGATGGTGTGGGATGTCTTTCTCTTGATGAATGTAACAAAGGATTGGCTGGGTTTTCTTCCCTTGTTGAGAAGGGTTTCCCAGGATACTTCTTGTGTTCTTGTGCATGGTTATTCTTCTTGTGATCTTGGTTTGTTGTAGTAGTTATGGTTAAAGTAATAGTTAAACATAAAATTTAAAGAGGATACAAGAGCCATAGCTCATTGAAAATCTAACATGACGTCCCTGTGGCTAAGCACAGGTGGATGTGTCCCTAGTGGCTGAGCACTAGTGAATGTGTGAGATCCTTGCTATATTGTCTGAGAGTAAGATTTACTTGTAACCCTAATTTGTGATGTAAAGGGTACAAGTCGGCCCCACCATATTTAAGATAATTAATATTGTGTAATGATTAATTATATTATTTAGCTATTAAGGTCGACCCTATTGTTCCAATAGAAACACCTTTTGTTGTGTCAGTTCTTGTGTAAATAAAGGTGAATCCCCATTGAGGATTACACACTCTCACTTGTCAACTTGAAATTTCAGCAAGTGCATGTACGACTGAAGTGCGCACCTCTCTTGGGCGCAAGTTTCTAGGTTTTGGTAAGCACCCTTTTGTGTGCTAGGTATATGGTCTGGGGGATATTCTCTTGAGAATATAGCAAAGGATTGCCGACTTTTTCCCTTGTTTGAGAAGGGTTTTCCCAGGATACTTCTTGTGTTTTTGTGCATGGTTATTCTTCTTGTGATCTTGGTTATTGGAACACTTGTGTATGGTATTGATGCATTGTTTATGGTTCAAGTACATGCTAAATGAAATAAACTACACGTGCATGAGCTAAGCATATTAAAATTCAACAAAATCAACCCCATAAGTGAGAAAATATATTTGTTCATTAGTGATGGAAAATGACTCGCATACCTCTACCATGTTTGACTATCTATGAGACTAGATATAAAAATTCATCCTTGGGACTCTCACTATCGATGTCATAGATGGGATCTCCATGAAGAAACAAACTATCCATATCCGATCTATCCCTCCCAATAAAAACTAAAGGACTCAAATCCTATCCTCTTAGTTGTTATCACATGAGGGGATGATAATACCATAATTTTTTTCATATTCCAATGGTTTCTCTACAAAAACTTCCATTTCTAAATCAAGAAATGTTCATCAATAAATTTAAAGTTTTGAAAAGAGATATGACTTACCAAACCCTTTGTCTCCATGCAAGTGTACCTCGTCACTATTATGTGTTTCTTTAGGGAATACATAGTCTTAAATTGAGTCATGAGGTGCTACATCAAGATCTTCATGACACTTTTCTTCTTCTGGATATGAAGTCTCATGCGCAGGGGGCTTATGTGATGAAAGAAAATGTTGGTCGTCCTCATGAGATTCATTCTTAGGCTTCCCTTGGTCTAGAACACCATATTTTTCCTTCAATATATTCAACCAAGGACATCAACCTCTTCTTATCGTTGATTTCGCTAAAGAGAGAATCTGAGGGGTTATTTTGATATGTATATATTAGATAATGTATCCCCCCTTTTCTATACTTGTGAGCACCAAATAGGTCCCCAACCCTTACTTATTCCTCATAGTTAGGGTCCCACCGCATGAAACATGTTTGAATATAACCCACAAAAGATGATAGTTTTCCTTTGTAAAAATATCTAAGCCAATCCTTTGCATCTCTTTCCAAGCTATGTGAAAACTATCTCATCATAATATCTTCATGTTCTATATTAAGCTTTGAAATATGATGCATAAAAGATGCAATGTTATGTATCATTAGATGAATGTCCCCATTAAACTTTGGAACATGTTTGGTCCATTTTGGAGGGGCTTTATTTGGATACCCAGGAATGCTCATAAATTTTAAAGGGGCAGGGACTCTAGCATTCATCTCTTCTAGGAATGATGCCACACTAATTTCCTTTCAAATATTCAAAACAAAATGGTGATATAAAATTTGAAAATAATATTACATTCATACCTTTTCATACCAATGGAGTCACTAGATGATATTGTTAGATCTTGAACAAAACTTCTCATCATATCATTGTAGCCATGTTCACTAAATCTAGGAAATAGACTTTATCCTCGAGAATAGTGCCAACATGTTACATCTCAAACCTGCACTTTAAGTGGTAAATCCTTAAAACACAAGTGCATCTTTACAAGAACTAAGAAGGGTTGTCCATTGTCATCACAATAACACCCTCACTCTCTTTAGGCCTGCTTTTCTATGGCACAAGGAAGGTTTTCCTATGAAAATGCATGATAAACTTTATAAATAGATGGATGAGTGGGCGAATACTAGTGCCTATCCAAATTAGGGAACAAATGGAGTCAAGATATCAGTCTTAGAGTGTTTTTTTTAATGATTAAGACAAAATAAATATGCTACACCATGCTACAATCAACCTTAATTTTTTTTTTTTTATAGTTGTAGAAAAATATTTGAGTCCCCAGACTAAGGTGATCCTCTTAGAATAATAACTGAAGTAAATGTGTGTTTTACGATGAAAATAAAAATATACAACAACTCTTATTAAAAGGAAGGTTGCAACATCCACATATTCAGAAATAAAACAACAAAAATACTTAAGAGGGGAAGATGCACACTCAATCAATTCTAATAAAGTAGTATTACCTATTGTGATTAGCCCTTCAAGCAGATTTTGTAAATGTTTTCCAACAACAATATTCAACAATTTAGATGAAAAAATAACCCTCACAATTACAAGAAAGAATACATGGCTTTTCACATTGCCTTCACAAGATATTCAACTAAGCTCAAGGAGTGTTCTCTATTAATCCAACCATCATAAAAAATGGAAAGAGAAAATCCTTGTATAGATTTAAACTCAAATCCCTTAAAATAAAATATTAACTAGTGGTTTCTAGATCACTAATTACTCCAAGGAAAACGCTAGAAAAAAGACTAAATTTTTACATAAGAGGGATCTCCGTAAACAAATAATGAAGCCACATAAATGAGATTCCACTTGTCTTCTTCATGCAAAATGCTCCATGCAAGATGCCACTTGTCTTTTTCTCCTTTGGAACACCCTTCAAAAATTGTCCTCAACAACCACCTCCAATAAAATATTAGTATTTTATATGTCAAAGAAAGGGGGGCACATTTTAGGAGGAGTTAGTCCTCTTTGAGATGGTGAAACCATGCCAAGTGTCCTCATAATGATTAGATTGCTCTCCAAGAAAAACCCTTGACCATCATATAACATAAAATACTCCTTAGGAAGAGGTGCACCATTTAAAAGCGTGCAAGAAGAAGGATTTGGGACACATTGAACTAGCCATATAATATGAAAAATCAATGCTAGTTGTCCACTTGAGATGTGAGCCAATGGTAGTTTTTTCCTCCTTAATATCTATGGCCACAAACAATAATCCTCCAAAAAGTCGGTGCCCCAAATAAATATGCAACAAGTAGTTATGACCTCATCAATAAATGTACCAAGATTCCATGATCAAGGGAGCACTCCCCTAGATGAGAGAGTCAACACACTAGATATTCCAAAGAAGTTCCAAGAAAGAAAAAATAGTTAGGGTGATTTCTTCAATGTAATAACTAACTCCTCGAATAGTGGATCTCATGGATATGAGTGTAATAAATAAACTTATGTTGTTACAACAACCTCTTAAATGATGGAGCGACCTCAATGTGTATGTTGATAGCATTAATCCAAGTGAAAATAACCAACTCTCCTCAATCCACGGGTCAAAAGAGTGGAAATCCCCTCCAATAAAGTAAAAAACCAAGAGCCAAAAGTGGGATGACCTAGGAGAATGTGCATCAAGGGTGGGTTTCTCTCTGAAGTCAGAATAAACTCATCAAAACCAAGGGTCGTAAGGTGAAACCATGTGCCAAAACCGTCAACCACCTCAAAAACCCATGGGTAAAGAATGACGACACTCTAAAAATGTGTGCAATAAGATGGAGTGATCTAGGGAAGTGTGCACATGTGGAGTGCTCCGCAAGAAGGAATCTCATCTTTCAAGGATCCTAATCTAGGGGACCCCCACAATTGATCCAAGCAAATGGTCTCAAATTTTGCTAAAAATGTCTGCACGTTGAAGAGCTTATCAAGAGCTTTCCAATTTCATTTGAGTGGTGTCAAACAAACATTGTATGCAAAAAATATGTCGCGCCGAAGTTAAAGAAAAACATGTTAAAAAATGCAAACAAAGTATAGTGTTGATGTCACCCTACTAAATGGACTTGTATGGAATTCTGACATGTGGACCAACCAAAAAGTAACACGTGGTAGGGTTTGTTTGGTATTCGAATCAAGGTGCATGTGTGGATTAGCATCCACCATACTCTCCATATGTGACTTTGATGGCATGTATATTGCATTATATTGGCATGTTTATGTGCAATTTCATTTGAGTGGTGTCAAACAAACATTGTATGCAAAAAATATGTCGTGCCGAAGTTAAAGAAAAACATGTTAAAAAATGCAAACAAAGTATAGTGTTGATGTCACCCTACTGAATGGACTTGTATGGAATTCTGACATGTGGACCAACCAAAAAGTAACACGTGGTAAGGTTTGTTTGGTATTCGAATCAAGGTGCATGTGTGGATTAGCATCCACCATACTCTCCATATGTGACTTTGATGGCATGTATATTGCATTATATTGGCATGTTTATGACGTGTAAATGCCACGTGTGGAATAATTATAAGGTCAAATCTAAAACATAGGGATTTAAAAAAATCTATGTTTAAAACCTTCAAATATGTGCCAACCTAAATATATCATCTGAATTTAAAAGTAATAAACAAAGTGCCATATGTGGTATAGTTATAACATATTATATGTCTCTAATGTATCCACAACATATTATAAAGCGCACGAAATCATTGTGAGCACTATATGTGGGATATATATTATCCCTACAAAATGTAAAGGGGTAGATTGAGGGGGATTTGAACTGTTGTAACCTAAATTTACTTCGTCACATTTTGTCAGTTTTTGCACAAAATTGACTTTCTTGCTCATGCCTTAAGCTCCTTTCAAGTCTGGCTTGACCTCCTTCATACATATGTCTTTTATTCCCGTTTCAAATCCTTTGTCAAAATCATCATTTTAATCCAAAACTTCTAGTATTTTTCTATCAAACCTTCTTGATTGACACTCGCAAAAGACAATAACTATCAAATGTCTCATAGCTATGTGTGATTCTACGTTGCTACTCGGTTGTCTCAAGAATAAAGCTAAGTCTGATTCCCATTTATTTCTTTTACTACACCTAAGTTACGGGTCTACTAAAGCCAAGAATGTCCTTGAATATAAAGTATTCTCCTTGGATAATTTTAGGAAAAATATGTTGGGTTTATTCATAAAATTAATCCATTTTCTTTTGTTAAAATCTCAAGTCAAAGATGTTTACAACGGGTCAAACCAACACCAAGTGTTATTTTATCAAACCAAGTGTAAATCAAATCTGTCATATGAGTCCACAACTTAACCGAAGTCCAACTGATTTCTACGCAAATATATGTAGTCCCCTGGTGTCCTGATCTCCCAGTGGTCCAGTTGACCGGTGGCTCATTTTTGCGGTGGTCCAATTGACCGATAGCCCGATCTCTCGGTGGTTCGGTGGCTGGTGATCCTAAATATCTTGGTGGCTCAGTGGTCGATTAACTAGATCGATTGGAATTCATTATCAAGACTATCCTTATTTCTTCGGTGTCCCGTTGGCAGGTTATCTTAAACCCCTTGTGCCCAGTCCTCGTTTATCTTAAACCCTGGGTCCCCGGTTATCGATCATCCTAGACCTTCTGGTGACATTTATTGGTATTTATCAAGGTAGAGGAAGAAACCAAAGTAGTCCAAGTCAGAATTTAGGCCCAACTAAATAATGCCACATAGTTTTCTTGGTATCAACTTTGCCTCGTGAGAATACACATGGTTGTAATAAGAGTCCGCCATAGAAAAATAATATTTTTTCCAGTGTTGATCATTGTGGTGCATCATGCAAGTTTGAAGTATTATGACGGTGATACAATTGGCATTCATGAAAATAAATTGTGCCTTTTATTCACCCCAGCGGAGGAAATTATTGCAAAAATACCTCAGATTTCTATGGATCCTTAATTGTCTCAAACACCATTTATGGAATCGAAAACACCTATACAACAAATCTTGGTTGGTAGACTATTGAATCTAATAGGTGGAAACATAAATTATTAAAGAGAAAAGGTGTCAAACCATCCAAAGTGTTGGGTTGTTATATTCTTTGTAGTGGAAGTCTAGTCGAGGTGGACTGATTCATAGTTGAAGTCGAAGATATCAATAGCAAGTCAAAGGTCGAGGTGGTTCGACCGGTTAAATTCGAAGTCGAAGATATCGATAGTAAGTTGAAGGTATAGGTCGTTCAACCGGGTAAAGTCGAAGTCGAAGATATTGAAAACAAGTTGAAGGTCGAGTTGGTTTGATCGGGTAAAGTTGAAGTCAAAGATATCGACAACATGTCGAAGAGGTCAACCGACAAGATCTCGATAGGCGGGTGCATGGAAATCGACTGAACACTGAATGAAGCCCAACTAGTAGTCGATTGTAACATAATCCCAAGATTCATGGGATTTGTAGCCAATTATCTACGTGGATCTGTAACCATTTTTGGGGTGCTTTTCTATAGGGTTTTTCCTAATGTAAAGCTTATAAAGAAGGTATGTTGTAATGTTGAAAAAAGGCTAATAAATAATCATAGAATAGCCAATATTTAGATGTTTTTGGTCATGCATATGTAAGCCGAATTGGTTACAGGGTTGTTCTTGTGTAAAGAAAGAAGGTATGATGTCGATTATGTCTTAGGTCTAAACCAAGGTTAGGCATGTTACCTTTTATTATGAATGAATAAGACAACAAGAGAGCAAGACACTCAAGGAATGCTGGTTTTCCCATTTGGTTTCCAGGGTAAAAGCTTTGTCTATTGTGTGTTTGTTGTGTCATTTATTTTCTTGTTTAAATCTTTCTTCCTCTCTTCTGCTAGGTTTAGTGTGGAAGTATTCCTCATTTCCTAACATGTGGTATCAGAGCTTGGTTTAACAATCTTGGATATGAGCTAAACCTTGATTTAGTAAGAGTCGTAAGTCATAAATATTTAAAGATTGTGTTAAAGAATGATGAGCAACTCGAGAATAGAGATCGAAAAATTCAATGGCCAAAATTTGTATCTTTGGAAGCTTAAAATTGAAGATATCCTTGTTGATCAAGAGCAATGGGAAACAATATGTCTAGGTACCATTCCGACATGTATGCTGATGGAAGAATGGGATAGACTCAAGAGAAGGGAAAGGAGTACGATTTGACTTTGTCTTGCAGATTCAATACTGTTGAATGTCTTAGGTGAATATTCATCCAAGAAACTATGGGACAAGTTGGGAAGCTTGTACCAGTCGAAATCCATGGTAAATAAGTTGTTTCTCATAAATAAACTGTATCTTCTAAGGATGAGTGAGGGAAGTTTGGTGACTGAGCATTTAAATGCGTTTGATACCATTATAAGCAAGTTATCTTTAAAATAATCGAGGAGGAGAAATGTGTTAGCCTATGATGTTCTTTTTCAGGCTCCTGGGATAGCTTAGTCATGGCTATAGGGAGAAATTCAACCACATTAGCGCTAGAAAACATGGTTTCAACTCTACTGTCAAAAGAAATGAGAAGGAAGAACATGGAAGGATCGACTAAAGATGCATTAGTGGTGAGAGGTCAACCGGTTGACGGAGATAAAGGAAAATTCTCGGGTAGAAAGTCTAAGTCGAAGGGTAGATCTAAATTCCCTATTCGGTCGACAAGAAGATGCTGGAAATGAAGTAAAGCATGGCATTACAAAAAGGAATGCAAT
Organism: Picea engelmannii; assembly: GCA_009831015.1. NCBI lineage: Eukaryota > Viridiplantae > Streptophyta > Pinopsida > Pinales > Pinaceae > Picea > Picea engelmannii. The sequence continues at coordinate 128,676 of ML801101.1, read as the reverse complement.
TTGAAGGCAATGGAAGTCAGTACAATATACGACGAGAAGCAATTGAATGAGAGAAAGATGACTCCATATAAGGGAGGTGATGTGTATCTGGCGTCAACCAACACACAATCAGACCAATATGTTTGGTTGATCGAATCCGGATCATCCTATCATATTACACCACATAGAGAATGGTTATGAAAATATTAATGATATTAAGGAGGAGATGTGTTCTTGGGGGACGAATCGACAACCAAAATTGTCGGACGAGGAAGAGTTCGACTAATACTATAGGATGGGAGGAGGAGAACCCTTGCAGGTGTGTTACACATTCCTAGTTTGGAAATAAACTTGATATCTGTCAGTAAGATGAGTGGTGCAGGTTGCACACTATATTTCAAAAGGATACATGCAAGATGGTCAGAGGTGCGATGGTATTAATGAAAGGAGTTAGGATTGTAACCTTGTACAAGTTATCAGGGAATGTCGATTCAACTGGATGCAACATCATTGATGTTTATGAAGTCGACTCGAATTTGACTCGACTCGGGTTGAGTCGATTCAAACCGACTCAACAAGTCATCGTAAATTCGACCCGATCATGCTATGGCACGAGAGGATGGGACATATTGGAGAAAAAGGACTTTGAGCTATGCATAATAAAGGTATGGTTGAATATTTTCCTGAATGTAATTTAGAAGTCGACTTTTGTGAACATTGCATATATGGAAAGAAATTCGGGTGAGGTTCCCATATGGGGCGACAAGAGCACAAGAGATTCTAGAACTGGTTCATAGTGATTCATTTATCCCCGTTTCAATGTCTTCACTTGGTGGATCCCTGTATTATGTCTCCTTCATAGATTAATTTTCCATGAATACATGGATATGTTTCTTGAGGAAGAAATTAGAGGTTTTAGAGAAACTCAAAGAGTTTAAATCTCTTATAGAAAACTAGTCAAACAAGAATATTAAGATGTTGAGAACTAACAACAGTGATGAATTCTGTGGAAATGAATTTGATCAGTTCTTCAAGCAGTGTGGTATAGCACACCAAAATACCACACCATATACCCCAAAGAAAAATGGAGTTACTGAGATACTGAACAAAACATTAATGGAAAAGGCAAGGATCATGCTCTGTGGTGTTGGGCTCACACAAGAATTCTAGGCGGAGGAAGTCGAAACTAAAAAACATCTAGTGAATGTATCCTTCATCGGCACTAGTCGACATAAATCCACATGAGGTATGGTCTGGTAAGAAGCCTCTAGTTTCACATCTCAAAGTATTTTGATGTGATGCATTTGTGCATGTTCGCAAGGAAAAGAGGAGCAATCTTGACAAGAAGGCAATCAAATGTATTTTCATTGGATAAAAAGAAGGAATGAAAGGAATAAGCTATGGGATCATGCATCAAGAAAAACAATTTACAATCTAGATGTGGTCTTCAGAGAAGTTGGAAGGAAGTATGAGCCTGAAGAAATGGTTAAAATAGATAATAATCCAGAGAAGGTGTGGTTTGAACTGAGGAACAAAGAAGATGATTCAGATGAGTCAACTGGATCAGAAGAAAAGGTGGAACAACCGAACTTGGTTGTAAGGAGGTTAGAATGAGTAAAAAAACCAATTGAAAGGTATGGTCAACCCAAATTTCTTTCCACTTTTGTGTTAAATTCCACCAATGATGAGCCCAAGTCGGTCGGGGAGGCAGTGGAATCAACATAGGGAAAACTCTGGAAGGACACCATGGTTGAAGAGACGGTATCCTTTCATAAGAATGAGACATGGGACTTAGTCGAATTACCTAGTGGAAGAAAGCATGTCGGTAGAAAATGGGTATTCAAGAAGAATATGAACGCATTAGGTTAAGTCGAGAAATTCAAAGCTCGACTGATAGCGAAAGGATATTCCCAATTCGAAGGAGTCAACTTTGGTGAGATTTTTTCCTATGATGAGAAATTAAATTCCATTAGAGTACTAATGTCTCTGGCTGCAACATTTGATCTAGAAATAGAACATATGGATGTAAAGACAATGTTCCTATATGGGGACTTGGAAGAATAAATCTACATGAAACAGCCTAAAGGATTTGTTGTAAAGGGAAAGAAATATTTGGTGTGCAAATTGAAAATATCCCTTTATGGTCTAAAGCAATCACCAAGGACATGGTACCAAAAGTTCGACACATACATCCTTATTGTTGCTCCTATTATTCCTGATATGATGACACAACGAACAGGTCTTGGATATGATGTTGTTGTTTCCTCCTTCCATGTACCTACCCTTGCTACAAAAAAAGATTTTTTTTTTTGTTGTACGTGGAGTTCATACTAATTTTCCAGCAGAGCAATCTACTGAACTGATTGATGAAGTGTTTGTTCCTAACATGCCAGAAGATGAGAATATTATTGTTGATGACATTTTTATTGATATACCGAGTTGTTCTACTCTTGAGAGTACACTAGAACTTGAGCCTATATCTCTTGATAAACCAACACATAAATTTATGCATTATCATCATCCTCGCCATCATAGACATGGAAATCATGCTTTCATATATTTTTAGAAGAGACATGAAAGATAGAACGATGGACCAATACCAACTACCAGGATAGGTTGTGGTTGGATTGATGAGTGGTCATGGGTGCATATGACCATATGTTTGAAGAGTTCCTACCGTTGTGTTTTTTCAGTTGTATGGACGTACAATGTTCCTCTTCATTATTGATTCTTTGTAGTGATTGAACAAAGGATCAACTCGACTTGACAGTCGACTGGCGCTCGACTGGGATATTGGTTGACTGAGACTTGACCCGACTTGGCAGTCAACTAGAGGTATTTTTGACTATGTATTTGTCGACTGAGTTTCGACTAGACATTATCCATCGATTGGTGTTTTCAACAAAGATCTATTGATGATGATTTGATCCATAAATTGTGTTTAAGTGGGGGAGTAATTTAAGTTGTTGATGTGTAAACCCAACTGATGTGCTTGGATTTGTTGAGGCTGACCAAATTCTGTTCGACTTTGTTTTTGGGAGATGTACTTCTACTTATTATACCTGATACATAGACTATCTAGATTGGAAGATATTGTTGGATTGACTGAGACTGATTATATTGGTGCATTCTTGTCTAGTCGACTGATTGATTGGATGGTGTTGTCTTCTTGTCTAGTTGACTACCTAACTAGGACCATGTTTCGACAATAGATTTTGCACCTAGTTTGAAATGGATGTTTCCTCTTTTGGCCTTAATCTGTGTTGATGGTGATCAGACTTCCAAAGGAGTGTTTTTGTACCGTCTTGTGATAATCTTTTGTAGTCATAACAAATTCATGGGGGAATGATGCAAAATTTGTTTTCCTCCAAGATAATTTTACACAGGGGTATTGGAACATGTGGTTGAATCGTAAACCTCACCTTGTTGTTTGAGTGGCTTGATGATCGACTAAATTGGTGGTTGACTATGTCCACTTAAGGATCCTCGATCCACGTTTTATGGACAATTGCAACTTCCTTCACCCGAGTTTGTTGGGTTTGGTCCATGACCAAAACCCATTTATAGATGATCCTTGTGATCAGTCTATCATCATCTCAGATCATCATATCATCTTGGGAGATCTGATCTTTCTCTCATTGAGTGACTTGTGATTTAGTTCTATGGTGTCTTTCGACACCACTATTTCCTCTTTGATCCATTCTCCTCTGCATTCAATCCCTGATCCAACAATAAATGTTGAAAATGCCAAAAATATGAATGTTGAAGTTTTTTTTAGAAGGTTGGACATCTGCAAGACCATTAATTTTGAAGCACCGAAAGTTGTGAAGTATACAAAGTGAACTGAATGATGAACTCATTTTCTAAAATAGCCATGCTTTGTTTTGAATTTTGATGTGTATTGTAGGCTAAAGTAGGTGTTATGTGGAACATAATGCATATTGAATGAAGGTTGAAGATGAGGCATATCAAGGATGAGAGTTGTTGAGAGTCTGGGAGAGAACTGGAACTGATGAAATTTGATTCAAATTTGTTGAAGAAGAAGGATTGGATGAAGTGTGGCTACTGACAGGACTGAATGGAAATATTTATTGGAACAATGTATAAACATATTGTTGGAAGAAATCAAACTACTGCAAACTATTGTTGATACCATAAAGCCATATAGTCTTCATACTTATCCCTTAATTGTACAATTCATTCTATGTGAATAAATTTACTTGGAGTCGAACATAGAAATAAATCATTGGATTACCAATCAATAATTTAAATTGTTAACCAATGCGAGATGACCCACCATTAATGTCAACGGGAATCAAGGTACAAAAGCACATTCAAGTTGGTGTGAATGAATGTGTTGGAGTCGAACACATATACAATCCATTAGTCAAGGGAATTTGATGTATTCCCTTGTTGATAACGAGAGGACCTGTCATTAAGGCATGCAGGCCCCAAGGTACTTATAAACATCTCTAGTCTCAATCCCAGATGATGTGTTGGGGTCAATAGGATGATATTTGTTGGAAGGTGGGCCTTAAGGAATCCTGCATCATTCAACACGAGCATCAAACAAATGATTTTGAAGAACCATACTACAAAATTGGACCAACATGAACCTACATAACTTTATTGAGAATTTTTCCTGCTAGTTGCCTAATTTTCAAGCAAAACTCATGTCCAGTTGCACCAGGAAACTGGTTTTCACAATTGGACTTATTTTTCTCTTTATTGTTTTATTTATTTATTTAAACTATCCTACTTTACTTGAAAAATGAAACCATTTTCTCAAGTGTATGAGCATTTCCAATGCATCCATTTACACAACAGGATCTTTATTAAACTCATATCCAAGTCTGAAAATTTTACCTTAATGAGTACCAATATATGAGAGGCCAGTTTCTTTAGTGGATATGGTGTCAACAATTGTTGGAGGATGGAGGAATGTCATGGCCTAATGATTGTTTGGAACCAAGTCATGATGTATTCTTTGTCTCCCTGGTCCTCTTTGATGGTCATGCCATGAAGTTATTTGGAAAGTTGGTCATCACACCTCAGAATATACAAGGGATCTAGTGATAGACATGCCAAAAATTATTCAATCTATGGCTCTAAGTGTTGCTCTTCATCAGTTGTGTTCCATGGTTCTTGGATCTCCTACAGATGTTGATAAGGATAACTAGAAGAAAATTCTAAGTTATCCTCTTGTGGTCCATGTTCATGGACCTTTTGTTCCTCTACTACTACTTCTTGAGATACATACTCATCCTTAGTGATGATTCTGAAATTGGGATAGGGATTTGAGAAATTCCTTGTAGCAATGCATCCTCCCTTTCTCAACAAATTTTTGAGAATTCTTAAGTTCTCCTTGCTGATATGGAGATCCTACTCATAAATGGATTAGTATACAAGGGGATTTTACATTTCCAAAAGAAAAGTTTCCTAAATAAAATTGGCCAAAAGAAACAATTTCAAAACAAAACTCATCATGTACTTGGATGCTCTCATGCTACTAAGACCCTTCTCTCACCAAGTTATCTGTTGGAATGAGTTAGGTTCTTCCTTTTCATGAATCAAAATAATAATAAAAAACACACTTGAGTAAAAGGAAACAATGAGGCTTCGGAGAAACTCAACAAAAGTGAATAGATCAGTCTAGAACCCCTTCATAAATTATGAAGTAAGGGAGCCTTTGGGTCTTACCGCTTCTCCTCCCCCAAGTTGCAATTGTAGCTAAATTACATACAAAACAGGAAACTTATGAAAACAACCTACCTATGCTCTAATTCCTTGTAGCATCTCCCCGACAATGGCACCAAAAATGTTAAACAAATTAATTAACTTAATTGTTGAGCATTAAATCATCAATTTGGTGGTGTAAACATAGAGATGCCAACACTGTATGTGCAGAGACTATAACATAAATGAATATCTAATCTATGGAAAATAACATCCTCAATTTAATGAAATCAAACTATTATCCTAGCAAATCACAATAAATCGTTCATTGGGCAAAAAAACAAGAAAGTGCTTTGTTGGCACAGGCTACAATCTTTCACTCAAGCAATTCTTGAGAGTTCATGTATGCAATTCTTAGATAAAATATCATTCCTACTTTCAAGAGGCATTTTTCTTGTAATTTCAAAAAGCAAACAGGGCATATAAATGATTTCCGAGAATTTAATCTATTTCACATTGATAATTGTAAAAGAGACTCATTGAGTTAACAATATAGAGTTTTACAGGCTCAGGTTATAAATCTTGCATTGACATTTACCCAACGTTTATTACAAAAAAATAAACTCAAATTTATCATTTAAACTCCAATGAGATATTTATTATCTGTAATCAAAGCAATTCAATCACTAAACTAAAACGATGGAGAAAAGAAATGGTAGGAACAAGGATCGATCCACACACAAACACTTGCATATAAAAATTATATTAGCAATATCAAACACTATAACACTAAATATGGAATCATGGATGATACAACCCTGTAGTTCAGAATCAACAAAGTTATTTCAAATTATGAGTGAAAAGGTAATGCAATTATAAATCAAAAGTGCAATGTAATTATTCAAGTTATGCTTGGGTTATTACTCAATCAAACTCAAAAACATAGATGTTGTCTGCAAAATGAAATTGTATGGAAACAAAGTTATGCTTCTAGTGTAATCAAATTGTGAAATCATAATGGTTTCAAGGTTGTGTTGATAACACAATTCCAGTTCACACAAATTCTATTGATGAGTTGATACACTGAACACCATTAGATAATAAATAATCACAAAATTAATTCCATAAAATAAACAAAAACATAACTAAATGAAATAGAGGAAGTTTATAAAACACACTTACAATCCTATGCTAATTGTACAAGGAAATGATAGCTATATTGGTAGGCCCTCCCAATTGGCATATCATTGCTTAAATAACTACAAAATGAAGTTGATTTGAACCATTAACAAATCTCAGAACATCAACATTTCCATTAAACAATCTTGATGATACAAGTCAATACAGGAAGTATCAGGCTCAAAGTATGATCTCTAATTATCTATCTGATACTACACACATACATGTACATTGTTTTGATCCTAAGTATACAATATTACATACTACATATGCACAGGTCGACCTGGAATGGATTCCCTGTTTTCATGCATTGGATACATCAATCACAACAATGAGATTGTAATAATGGATACAATTAGACTAGTGGGTACAAAAATAGGTGAGAAATCGTTCAAAGAATATTCTCATGACATACAAATGTATGAGAATATTTCCAAACCTTGAGCACAATTAGATTCATTTGTTGGAATGCTAGAGATGTCGTCCCCTGCCTCTATTTGGCATATGATTTAGAAAATGGTCTAACAATAAATATAGACAACCCAGATTAAAAAAAATAAATAGGTCGCATCTCCCAAACTATACTTCATGTTGGAAATTGTCTTGTGTTTCACTCAATTTGGACTCTTCTGCACAAAACCCATGTCTTGGATTTTCGATATTCACCTTCATTACCTTGGAATTCATGCACGAAGTTAACTTCCTAGATGAAACGTTATGCATGAGCTAGAGGTCCACATTTGTGACCTGGGTGCGAGTTGAACAACATAAGAGCATTTCAATGATCCTAGTGACAAAACTTTTGTCTTGGATTTCCTTCTAGAACTTTGGAAGTATGACGAATGATGATGTGAGTTACCGGACCTCCATATGGGTTACAAGACTTGAACTTAGCCAACCATCATTAGTAACAAAACAAGATTTTAATCCTTCTAAATCATCAAAAACAATGGGAAAATGCTAATAACCCAATGAAATTACCATATGAACCCTTGCATGACCTTCATAATAAAATGTTATGAAAAGAGTGGTAATTTTGGTGGAAGGAGTGGTTTGATAAGTCAAAAAGGGTTCACTGGCAGTGAAAATGGTGTTAATTTGGAGGACTAACAATGAATAACCAAGGAAGTGGATTAATTGGGTTTTGGCCTTTGTTCATAGTGATGAGATTTCAAATACGTTTGAAATTTATAGCTGCTAGCAATGTTTATTACTTTCCATGCTATGCCACTTCTCATGCGGTCTATCGTCAACACGAGAAGTTCTCATGAGACTTTCTCTAGGTTTATCTACAAGGGAATAAATTGTGTCAATTGGGAACTATATTGTTGTTCAAAGGGGTGAGGAGGTCTATGTAAATGTGTTGAACCTGCACATAATAGATATAGCTAAACAATAATACACACATTTGCAGAGAGAATTGGAGAAATAAGAAGAAGGAGAGAAAGAATGGAAGAATTTTCATTAACCGTTGTGAATAATGAATAATTTACACATGATATACTCTGTATAAATCAATGAGTTCGAATTTAGGTGAACCAATTCACCATAGTGGTGGTCTAGAGTGATATGGACACACACCAACAGTTACGGGAGTGAACTTCCACCTATTCTAGTCTCTCAGGAAGTTACGGGAGTGAATTGCCACCTAGTTGAGTTAACTAGTCAACTAGTCTTCAGATAATTGACTGAACATAAAGTAGTGAGGAGTTAACTCAAGGAATCAAGGCTAATGCGCCACTCTGGTGATGATACCAAGGCAAGGTCAAATTAGCACGATGATGATCCCAATGTTGCATGGTGATGATCCCAATGCAACATCTAAACTCAACTCAATTAGTCAAACTGAAGTGTGAACTAAAAGAGAATATTCTCCAGGTGGAATATTCTCTCCTAAAATATAGGAGACTAGATAATGACTAATTATGACTAATAAACAAATAAAAACCTTAGGAAAAATAAATTCTAGGTGTGTGTGAAGTAACTCCAACACCCCCCCTGAACATCACTATGGTGAAAATAAAGATTGGGTCCTGGAAACGAGGCCATGTTAGGTACCCAAGTACAAAAGATACACTAAAAATAAAGTGAGGAAAGAGGGAAAACCTCATGGGAAACCCCCCCCTCAAGGTACAATGTATGTAAAAAGAAGAACTACAGTTGCTAGGCAACTGTGTCCTTCACTCCAATACGACCTCGTAGAGAATGGAATTTCTGCTCAGTGAAGGTCTTGGTGAAAATGTCTGTCGTTTGTTCTGTTGAAGGACATAAATGTAATTCGATGATCCCCTCATGTACCAAGTCCCGGATGTAGTGCATGTGGATCTCAATGTGCTTCATCCGCTGCCTCTGAACTGGATCTCTGCAGAACTTCAGAGTGCTCTAGTTGTCACACTAGATGACGATCGACCAATGAAACTGAATGCCCAACTCAGTGAGAAAATGTTGTAGCCACATAGCCTGAATGGTTATGTTGAATACCCCTCTGTACTCTTCTTCGGCTGAAGATAGAGCAATGACAACTTTCTTCTTGCTCGACCAACAGATAGGCCCAGAACCAAGACTAAGTGAGTAATTAGATGTGGACTTGCGATCAGTGTTATCGCCAACCCAATCGAAATCAGTAAACCCAATGAGATCTAATGTAGAGTTTTCTTCATAATGAATCCCAAAGGTGATGGTGCCCTATGTGTATCGAAGGATACACTTTGCAGCTTTCCAATGTAGCTCATGCGGCTCCTGCATGAACCTGGAAACTGCACCAACTGCATATGAGAGGTTTGGTCTGGAGTGTGTGAGATACAACGAGCTCCCCACTAGTTGTCTATACAATGTGCTTTCAACCAATGGAGTCTCCCCGCCATCCTCAAGTTTGACTCTTGATAGGAAAGGAGTCAGATCAAACTTGCAGTCTGTCATGTGAAATCTCTCAAGGAGATCTTGTGCATACTTGGCTTGAGACAGTTTGATGCCTAATGCATCCTGACTGATCTCAAGTCCAAGGAAGAAGTGTAGTGGACCCATGTCCGTCATCAAAAACCTATCATGAAGATTCCTCTTGACTGTAGCAATCGTTGAAGTCTAGCACCCGGTGATCAGAAAATCATCGACATAAAGAACTAAAAGTAGAAGTGAATCATCCATTCTGAGCATGTAGACATTCGGGTCTGATTTCAAACGTACAAAGTTCTGTGACAACAGGTAGGAGTCCATCTTGGCATACCATGCCCTCGAAGCCTGCTTGAGGCCATAAAGTGACTTCTTCAGTCAACAGACCAAAGATGAGTCCTGCATAAATCCTTGGGGTTGCTCCATGTATATCTCCTTAGAGAGATCACCGTGAAGAAATGAATTCTAAACGTCCATCTGATGGACTTTCCATCCTTTGGCTGCTGCAATGGCAAGTGCCAATCGTATGGAATCCATCTTCGCTACTGGAGCAAAGGTCTCATCATAGTCAATACCATGAACCTGTTGAAAGCCTTTGGTGACAAGCCTAGATTTGTATCTAATTATCTGTCCATCCGCTGCGCTCTTGGTCCTGTAGACCCATATGCATTTGACAAGTTTCATCCCACAAGGAAAGGGAACCAGATCCCAAGTCAGGTTCTCGAGGAGGGAGTTGTACTCCTCCTGCATGGTGGATTCCCAAAATGGATTTCCAGTAGCCTCGTCATAAGACTGTGGATCTGAAGACTGAACCAAGAAAATATTCCTCAAAGGAAATGGTTCAGTGGAAGTGAGTGCAACAGAAGGCTCCTCGAAATCAGATCGAGTCCTCCTAGTATCGGTTGGATCACCAACGAGATCCCCTGCATCCTAAAGAGTAGTTTGTGCCCACTTGGGCCTCTGCTCTAGCTCTGCAACTGCATCTGGATGCTCTGACTCTGCATCTTGTACTAAATCTAAATCTAAATCATCTGATTCTTCTGAATCAGAACTCTCATCTAAAGAAGAGTCGGCATGTGCATGCTCATCATCTCGAACAGGTGGAATAATGAAGGTGTCTGCATGCGACTATTGAGGTACATGCGAGACACTTTCCTTGAATTGGACACTACGCTCAATGATGATTCGGTCCGAGGAAAGATAAATAAGATGACATCCCTTCACATCATCGGGGTATCCAACAGAAATGCACTTAGTACTCTGTGGATCAAGTGCCTTCCTCTTTTCAGAGGGAATCTGAGCCCATGCACGTGAACCAAAAATGCGAAAGTGGGTCACTTCCGGTTTGAGGCCGCTCCAAGCCTCATAGGGGGTCTTATCCTTATAGATCTATGATGAGATCTATTTTGGATGTATGTTTCACAGTTAAGTTCTTCGACCCATAGTCTTTGTGGTAGTGAATTTGCATGCAACATGCAAGATGCCATCTCCTTTAGAGATCAGTTTTTCCGCTCAACAACTCTATTTTGCTACGGAGTATAGGGAACTGTGTGCTGCAACTGAATCCCTGCCTCATGGAAAAGATTGTGGATCTCGTGATTCACATACTCTCCCCCGTTATCATTTTAGAGGACTTTGATCTTCTTTCCAGACTATGTCTCAACCAAGGCTTTGAAATCTTTGAGGTGTTGAGAGACCTCAGATTTTTGCCTGAGAAAGTATATCCAAGTAAAACATGAGAAATCATCAACAAAAATGAGAAAAAACCTCTCTTTTCTGATGGATGGATGCTGAAAAGGACCCATAAGGTCACTATGGATCAGATCTAAAGGTGCGGAAGCTCGCTGAGACTTTCCTTTGTCAAATTTCTCTTGAGGGTGTTTCCCGAGAACACATCCCTCACATACTCCCTTAGAGAAATGGATGTATGGTAGACCATCAACTAATCTATTCTTTCTAAATTGTTGCATGTATCTGAAATTCAAATGTCCAAACCTTTTGTGCCATATCCTGCTACTTTCATTAGCATGAGTAAGCAGTAAAGCAGAATCAAGTTCAATGAATTCAGAAAATGTATACAATCTAGACTGATGATTTACCTCATCGGTAACAACCCTGGAGTTGGTTTGCATGTCATAGATGTCCAAGGAATTTGGTGTGAAGATGACTTTCTTTCCAGTGATGGAATTCATCATCTGATACACGGAGATAAGTTTGACAAAAAGCTTGGGAACATGCAACACATTCTCGAAACTTCCATTGGTGAGTTCAATCCTTCCTTTGTTGGTGACTTTGACAGAAGAGTTGTCCCCCATCAGAATAGGAGGACCTTTTCATGCATCCAAAGAAGAATATACTACTTCTGAGGCAGCCATGTGATGTGATGCTCCTGAGTCTACGATCCAAGCATTGGGAGAGGAGTTGATGGCAATCAAGGCATGGCTAGAATTGCCTTTCTTGGAATTCGGATCTTCTGGCTTCTTCTTCTTTGCACCCTCGGGGATGCGATCTCCAAGGTTGTTTTGCTGAAGTATCTGAGACATTAGATCTATTTTTTTTTGCATGCATGTGGATTCCGAATGGAATCCTTTGTGACAGTATGTGCATTTCTCTCCTTTTCTTCCCTTTCCTCCTTTGGATATGGAGGCATCGGTGAAGGGTTTTGTGTACCCTTCCTTCTTTGTATGTGCATGAGATTTCCTCTTATCTTTATATTTAGATTTCTGATATTTGTGGCTGCCATCATGCACAGTAAGTGCATGCACCCTTGGGCCTTTGATTACGCCCATGTTGATGAGCTTGGTTTGCTCTTGTGTTAGGGATTCGATAAAGTCCTCAAGAGAAGGCATCTTCCAGGTGGCTCTAGAGGCGAATCTGATAGTATGGAATGTAGATACGAATATTCAGAATTCAATACCAAGCTTGGAGAGAATGGTGAGAACCATTTGTTTCTCCTCCTTCGATTTATCAACCCCACAAGCTTTGAGTTGCGACAGTAAATCCTTGAATTTTGTAAAGAAATCTTGGATATTTTCGAATCTTTTTGGATCCAATGTGAGAAGCTCCACCTCCAGCATGTGTCCCCTCATCTCATCCTATTTTCCAAAGAGCCCTTCCAATATGTTGCATGCTTCATTGGGAGTCTTACAGGAAGATATATGAAAAAGGAGATCGAGAGAAATAAGACTACAAATTGTTTCGAGTGACTCATCCATGCGATTTAAGTACGTGGATTTTTCTATGTCTGATGTCAGCTCTGTATATGTATTCATGGTTAACCTATATAAACCTCTGGATCAAATATGTATGGCTATTTTCTCCTTCCATGCAAAATAGTTTTAAGGTGTAAGAATGAATTCTTTTTGGAATTCCATCTTTCCGCTGTCTTCAATCTTTTGTGCCTGCAAAAATTTTGGTGTAGATTTTGCTTAGAAATCCGTCATCTTTGATACCATGTAAATGTGTTGAATATGCACAGAATATATCTAGCTAAACAATAATACACACATTTGCAGAGAGAATTGTAGAAAGAAGAAGAAGGAGAGAAAGAATGGAAGAATTATCATTAACCGTTGTGAATAATGAATAATTTACACATGATATACTCTGTATAAATCAATGAGTTCGAATTGAGGTGAACCAAGTAGCCATAGTGGTGGTCTAGAGTGATCTTGACACACACCAGTAGTTACAGGAGTGAACTTCCACCTATTCTAGTCTCTCAGGTAGTTACGGGAGTGAACTGCCACCTAGTTGAGTTAACTAGTCAACTAGTATTCAGTTAACTGACTGAACATAAAGTAGTGAGGAGTTAACTCAAGGAATCAAGGCTAATGCGCCACTCTGGTGATGATGCCAAGGCAAGGTCTAATTAGCATGGTTATGATCCCAATGTTGCATGGTGATGATCCCAATGCAACATCTAAACTCAACTCAACTAGTCAAACTGAAGTGTGAATTGAAAGAGAATATTCTCCAGGTGGAATATTCTCTCCTAAAATATAGGAGACTGGATAATGACTAATTATGACTAATAAACAAATAAAAACCTTAGGAAAAATAAATCCTAGGTGTGTGTGAAGTAACTCCAACAGTCTAGGGATGATTGGGCCAACCCATCAATCCCAATTCCAATGTCCCAAGTGGGCTAGATGTGGAAGGGTAGGGGCATAAAAAGGTCCTCTTGCACAACTATATTTTGCACGGAGCCCTGTTGGGGAAAAGTGTATGGTTAAATATCAACTTTCAAACCTTTTTTTAACTCCAAAAAAGGCTCATATTTAGGGCACCTTTGTGGCTCGAATAATTTGGAAATCTTGGGAAGCCATCAAGCAACATTTGAGTTGGTAAGGGGATTCCCTTTAGAATGAATTATCTTTGATGACCACTACATTTGGTGGTCTCTATTGGTATTCTTTGAAGTAAAGCCTCTATTTGAATCTCTTTGGATCTTGTCTAGGATACTATTTTAGAATGGTATTACGTGAGTCAAGGACCTTTATGATGGCATTTCTCATTACTAGAATACTTGGGTGTCTTTGAATGATAAATTTAAACTTTCTAGTCTTACCAAGGCTATTCTCAAGAGGGTTCAAGATTGAGCTAAAGATGAGTTGTTTCTTAGATTGGAAATTGTTGGTCTGGGGGTGTGGTGGAAACATTGGGAGTGGAATGGATCTAAAACCTTCTTGAAATATAAGCCGCAAATGAATATCAATGGCTCAGTGTTGGACCTATACCTAAACAAGCTTTGGATTCTTGGCTCTAAATAATTTACATGGTTGGTTTGGATCTAGTCAATGTGGAAATATTTTATTGAGCCTAAAAAGGTTATTTTTCCCTAGTCTTTTAATCTGGCCAACACTTGAAATATTTGGGAATTCACAGTTGCCCCTTTTTGCACAAACACAAGACTATTAAACATATTGTTTTGGTAATGTGCATATGTTAAATCAACTTAGGTTTGGGTCTAAAACTTGTGTGGTCAATTTATCCCTAGGTCTGTTACCTGGAAGTACGTTCTCCTTGGAAATAAGCTCACATGGGTTGTTGAATTTCATGTAGCTTGGAAACTTGTAAGAATATAAGTTATCTTCCTTATATGGAAAATTGGAATGAATTGTTTGTTAAAAATGCTCATTTTGTTCATTTTACCTTATATTATGGAGCTCTAATATGTGCAAATCTATGCTTTTATAGCCAAGTCGACATTGGGAAAGTGGCACTAAAGTTGGCATATTCATATCCACTAATATAATACTAGGGTTCCACCCCATGCACTATAAGTTGGGTCCCCTTGGAATTTCTCTCTCCCTTGGCTCAATCCATTTGCATCGATATGGTAGCAAGCCAAGTTCTTGGTGTGATGGAACAATGAACGTTGGAACCAAACTCACGAGCACTGTAGATTGTTCCCTAGACTAGACTTGGTTATTTCAACATAGGAGTGATCGAAGAAATAAGAGGAATGGGGCATTGCCCAACCTATTGTTGATCCACCATTTATTGGGTGGGCCCCAACCTTAATGATCATGTCCTACCTCCAAATTAAGGGTCCAATGTTGCTACTTTATTTATGGATATATTTATTGTGTCCAACTTGAAATTGCATTTGTTTTTATCTCCTTTCTTGATATCCTTGAGGCATATGATTTTGGACGTGTTATGCATGTCAGGGTTACTCACTAGCTTTTTGTTAAGCCCCTTGGCCACCTCTACCACTATTTTTTCCTTGTGGTGGCAACTTTCACAACCCATTTTTTTGTATAAAATGCTTGTACATATCGCTATACTTTTAATAAAAATTTAAAGGAAGAACTTTAGTAAAACATAATAATTAATGTTTGTAAAAAGAAGAATCCTTTGTGTACTTTGTTCTAAAATCTCATGAATAAGGTAGCGATGATATTTCATTTGGGTCATGGTGATGAATTTGTATATCGTTTGGGAATACATTCATTAGGTAGTTGGGAACTCATAGAGAGGTAAGGGGCCTTGTTTAAAATTCATATATTTTATTTTCCTTCTTCATATGGAAGGTTGCTTGGTGGTGTGTTGGCTGACCTAGTTTAGCTAATTTTTGACAACTAAAGAAGTTATCAGCTCAATCATTTACAATGTATTTCCAAACTCCAAATACTTTCCAAAAGTAAATTGAAGAAATATTTGAAATCCATAATCCAAGGAGAAATTGGCCCTCCATACTTTTGATTTTCACAATTTTCCCCATGGACCTAACAACCCATCTCAATTGTGTTACATTCCTTCCTTTTTGGGTTTTCATGGTCAAGCGAATTTAGGATTTTGTGGTTTCAAATATCACAAGTCATCCCACTAACTCGATGACAATCTAGAGATTGGTTCTATACTATTTCAGGTATAGAATTATTGGGGTGATTTAAGCTTTCGAACATGATAAGCCTTACAATTCCCTAGGAAATTAGTGGTCCTAACATATGGAAAAAGAGCTAAGGAAATAGTTCACACTCTTTTATTTTCCTTATTTATAGAGCATTAGTGTTACTAGTGTTCTTTTACTTTGTTACCATTAACATATATATCATGTACTGAGAAGTAGCAACATAAACAAGAGACATAAAAGAACACAAGAGATTTATCTTGGGGAAACCCCAAATGGGGGAAAAACCCAACAACCTTTCTTATATAGATTATGTTCACAAAGCAAGTCCAATCAGATAAAACCTAGCACAAGTGCTAGATTAACCAGAAATACCACCCCATCTGCAGAAAAAACACCATACAAAGGTAGCTCACCTCCTTAAGGAGTACCGCACAAGAGAGAGATACCAAAATTCTAAGAAATAATAAATTGTGCAATTGCAGCTACTGTGTCACCTCCTCCAAACTTGCACCTTGCTTCTATGTAGCTGGGAGAGTGTGAGTGAGTGAAAAAATGAGCTAAGGCACCTCCTTACTTATAGTCTTCATGTCCTTCTAGTTGGGTTGACTTCTCTTCTGGGAAGGTGTCTTTATATTATAATTTATTCTTCTGGGATGACTTCTCTTCTAGGGTATTTCAACATCTGTCCAATGGATCTCTTGCTTCTAGAATCTTCTCTGCATCTAAGAAAGTTCATCTAGGAGGTAAATATCCTCCCAAAGCTACCAAAACACCAACACTCCCTCTTAGCTAGGGAGGCATCTTTCACGATGTCTTCATCTGGTATTCCACTGGCTACTCTGCAGTCTACTAGAAGGCACACGCCTACTACAATGCCTTTGGTATCTCGAATCATTAGGCATAGTATCCTTGATCAAACAGTAGCACACACAACTACATCCAAACGATCTAGTAATCTCCATGACAATCAACTAGTATCACACAGCTACTACAATTTCATCCAATAGATCACAACTTCTTCAAAGTAGTACAAAACTATTGTCCAGTGAAACACAGTCACTGCTAGTGGAACACATCCATTGTAGTAGCACACAATTATTGTCCGGAGTCATACAACCTCCACTGGTGGTACACAACCATCGAATTAGCACATATCTACTTTATGGAGTCACACAGCCTCTGCTAGTGGAACACATCCATCGTAGTAGCACACAACTAATGTCCAAAGACACACAGTCTCCGCCAGTGGTACACAACCACTGAAGTAGCACACATTTATTTTTTGTAGTCACACAGCCTCTACCAGTGGAACACATCCATCGTAGTAGCACACAACTACTGTCCAGAGACACACAGTATCCTCCAATGGTACATAACCACTGAAGTAGCACACAACTATTATCTGGAGTCACACAACCTCTGTCAATGGAACACATCCACCGTATTAGCACACATCTATTGTCTAGAGACACACAGTCTCTGCCATAGTATTACGACTATGTGTGTGATGTTTCTTATCTCAGCAGGTCTGACAATGCATTACCCCCTCAATCACCTCACATGACTAATCCAGGGAACCCTTGGCCAGAGAGGTTAGTCAACATGAGAAGAAACATCACACCTTCCTCTCAATGAGGGTGCATATTCGACAACACTCCAAGCTTATCCCTGAAGTACTCATACTTCACTCTTGACAAGGGCTTAGTGAGAATGTTTGTTATCTGCTTGTCCGTGGATATGTATTGGAGCTCCAAAAATCTTCTCTCCACCATGTCTTGGATGTAATGATATTTGATCTCTATATGCTTAGACCTATCATGGAATACATGGTTCTTGGTAAGCTTCATGCAACTTTGATTATCACAATGTATCAAAGTTGTCTCTAATTCTAGATCAAATATTCGGCTAGCAAATTCTGAAGCCACATTGCTTCACGTATTTCCATGATTGCTACGATATACTCTACTTATGATGTATTGAGTGCCACTGATGTCTTCTTCCTGCTCAATCGTAAGATCATGCTTGATCCCAGACCAAAAAAACAACATCCGAAAGTACTCTTTTGATCCACTGCACTCCCTGCCCAATCAGAATCTATATATCTCTGGAGTTCACATATCAACTTGAGACATATCTTAATCCATATCCAACTGTACCATGAAGGTACCTCAACATATGATTTTCTTCCATCCAATGTACCTGTCTAGGTTCAACCATGTGTTGATTCAAGGTATTCACTGCAAAGCATATGTTTTCTCTGGTGTTAACAAGATACATCAAGGATCCAATCAATTGTATGTACATCATGGGATCCACCAAATATGAATATTTTTCACTTAAGAGCTTCAGATTTATCGTCATGGGTGTGGTCATTTACTTGCAGTCCATCATCCCAGATTTCTTCAGGATCTCAACAATATATTTTCCTTGGCTAAGGAAAATCTCATATGATCTCTGCCATACTTCCAATTCCAAAAATTAATGTATCAAACCTAGATCATTCATCTCAAACTATGAAATGAGCTCCCTCTTGCACCCAACTACAATCTTCCCATTTTCTGTCAGAAACAGGTCATCCATATGTAGGATCAATGGGAAACCATCCCCAAGATCATCAAATAAATGTCCAATCTAGTATGTCATGTCATGGGTGCCTGCATAATCTTGTACAAAGATTCCTTTAAGCTTCAGACATGAGACTCCTTCTAATGTATCTTTGTGGCTACTTTATGTACACTTCTTCTGGTTACTGGAGCAAGTGTCTTGTCGTAATAGTCTCCCTCTTACTGGGAGAATATTCTAGCCACAAAACTTGACTCACGCTTCCATATGCAGCATGCTTGATCTTGTAGATCAACTTGAAATTCACTACTGACTTTCCTTCTGGTATCGAAACCACCTCCCACACATCATTCTTCATGATGGAATGGTACTCCTCCATCATAGTATCCTTCCATTCCTACTTCTCAACAGTTTCTTCAAAGGTAGAAGGCTCTGAATCAATGCCACATAGCATGTGTGGTTTCTGGAACTGAGGCAAGTCTATATCCCAGTCTTTTTTACTAGATGTCACTGTAGAAATATCTATCGGTGACAAGGGAATCCTCCCAAAAGATCTCACATATCCTAGGAGCCTCTGAAGCTGCGATCTATCCTCCTCAAGTCCTGGAAGAATTCTCTCTCTTCTTCTGAATCAACTGAATCTCTCTAAGATCAAGTTTTGTCTGAGTCTGAATGCTCCCTCTGAAGCTTGAATCCCTCTGAATATCTTTGCATCCTTCAATTGATCAAAAAGATCATCAATCCTTGGCAGATGATACTTGTTCTTTACAGTCACTTTATTCAACTGTATGAAATCGATGCACAATCTTAATGTGCCATCTTTATTCTTCACGAATAAGACTGGGGCACCCCAAGGTGACACACTTGGGCATATATACCCCTTCTTCAAAAGTTTTTCAAGCTACATTTGCAACTCCTTTAGCTCTGGTGTACTCATTTTGTAAGGAGCCTTTGAAACTGGAATTGCTCCAGGCATTAAATTTATAGAGAAATCAATATCTCTCTTTGGGGGAGGTCCTGGTACCTCCCTGAACACATATTCAAACTCTTTTAGGACTACATAATCTTCCAAATTTGGCACTTTATCTTTAGGTGTCTCTTCCATATGTGCTGTAAATATTTGACATCATTTTCTGTAACATTTCTTCAACTGCAATACTGAAATTTCTCTGATGGTTACTGCCCTGGGAATTCCTTGCACTTTCCCTAGGTTTCCTTCCTCATCCAAGAAAGTAAATGCGTTGTTGTGAAATTCTAGGATGGCATGATGTTGGTCCAACCAATCCATCCCAATTAGACAGTCATAGGAACTTAAAGGCAAGATGTTGAAATCTTCCCTGGTGTTCAGTCCATTCATGTCCATAAGACATGACTTAACCATCTCATTAAATTTTCTTTTGGCTCCAGTAGCTAGCTGAACTTGCCAAGATTTTCCATGCTTTCTTCTTGGAAAATGCAAACTTTCTGCCATCTTAGGATCTATATAACTATGACTAGCTCCCGAATCAATTAAAATAACAATGGTTTGGTTGTTGATCATACCCTCCACTTCAATCATATGTGATTGATACTCTACTTGCTTGTTTTCTAGAGCTGCATATATCCTTGGCACATTTTTGCCCATGTCCTCCAATATTTCATCTTGTTGTACATTGTGAACAGTTCTCACTTTTTCACCTCTGTGAGGACAATCTCTGTACATATGATCTCCTTTACAACCCCAACATTGAATAGGTGGCTACCTTGGCCTTTGACCCCCTGTCTCAATCGTTCTAGGTTCTCTAGGAGTTTGTTGTCCCTGTGGATTATTTCTAAAGAATGATGGCTTAGATCCCTTCTTCCTTTGATCCATCTTGAATTTATTTTTGTCTTCCCAATCTTTTTGGAAAGTTGGCCTTTCTTTTTGCTAGTCATATAGGCACTTAGCTCACCTTATGGTATCCTCCAGTGTCTTGGGATCATCATACTATATTTTGTCACTTATGAATGATGGTAATACACTCAAATACATTTGAATCTTAACTGTCTCATCCTTGATGAAAGAGACATACTTCAACAGTTCTAGAAACCTTCTTTCATATTCATCTATTGTCATACTTCCAAGCTTCAGTTCAAAGAACTCTTTCATTTTCTTGTCATAATATCTCTTAGTTAAGTATTTATTCTCAAAATACTTCTTGAATTCCTTCCAAGTAACACTTTTCTCTTTAATGTGTTGCACATGCATAAGTTGATCCCACCACATGGATGCCTTTCCCTTGAGTTGATAGATAGAAATTATACCTTCTGCATGAGAAGAATAATTATGCAATTTAAAATACTTTATCATGCCCAACAACCATGTATATGCATCTTCATCCTTCTTTTGCTCACCATCAATTGTAGGAGGTTTGATTTTGTTCATTTATCCTCGTAGCTTATCCACCCCAGACCTCTTGTTCTTCTTGGCAGGGGATGGACTTGAGTTGTTGTGTGCTCTCTTATTGGAATGCGTCGAGGAGTGGTGGTGATGTCTAATAACACTTATTGTTCTTCATTTCTCATAAAGAGACTTGGGATTTCCTCATTTTCTTGAGCTACTCTCCTTATCCAATTTATTTTCTATTCAGTTCAAGCTCTGCATTAACTTCACGAAAATATGAACCATTCTGGTTCAATAACATATCATAATTATTTCTTCTGATTTCCTGAAAAATTAAGTGCCCAGAACAATTTTTTGGGTAGATACTTAGATTCCACTGTCCAATACCTTTTCAACGCCTTCTTCCATGTCCGATTATGAATCTCGAGAAAAACGTTATGGCTATTTAAAAAACAATTCCCATTAATTTTTCTGTTCATTTTTCAACTTGGCGCAACTCTGCGCTATAATTATGCATTTTTTGCACCTAATCCTTTGTATTTTTTGTTGGATATCAATTGGGTTTCTTCATATACATATTATAGACACTCTGTCCAACTTTCATCTCTTTTTGGGTTCTTGACTGCGAGTTACAGCTTACTGAAGTTCCAGACCAAAATACCATATTGTAACTGGTATGCTACATGTTTCTTATTTTCCATATTAAATGATTTTAACATGCCCCAAAATTTAATTCATATCTTGTAATGTCTTCTATGGCTTAATATATTTCCATTGATTGCTCTTGTGCCTCAATCTGATTCCGGAGCAGAAAGTTATGACTCTTTGAAGTTAGATGGGTCTTAAAATTTACCCTTCACTGTTTGTGATGTAACTTTCTCATAAAATCTTTGTTCGATGAACGATTTACACCATTGGAAATATCTCTCCGAGATATTTTATTTGAGCTGCAGAGACAGAGTGTGCCTTGGCACACTCTGTTCTCATGGTTTTTGTGTTTCTAAAAATGCTCTTAAGGGACTCAAAGACGTGTTGCAAAAAGATGATGTTCAAATGATATAAAACGATGCAGAAAATCACTGATTTTTTGTTGTTGTTCACCCTTCAAACAACTTCACATGCACAAATTTCAACATGTACACCCATATTTACCATGCGCAGAAACATCACAAGGTAAATCATGCTCCACGCACTACTTTTGTGTCATGCACCAATATTCACCGCGCACAGTTTTGGTTCTTGCACTCTTACCTGTTGCGCGCAGTTTTTGTATCGCATGTTGACATTCCGCTCGCATTTCACTCTACGTGCTACACCATGCCAAATTTTAGTACACGACCACCGTGCACCAATACTCTACGCACACCATTAACTAAATTGTAGCGTGACAACATATACCCACATTGTACGTGCACCGACAAAGTTTCTCTACGCTCAACCAATATTGCGCACACGACGTGCGCCATTATTATCTATGTGCACACCACACAATTCTAGATTTAGAGCGCGCACCCACACACCAACATTTTTCCGCGTGGCGCCAAAATTTAGCGCGCGCACCCGCACACCAACATTTTTCCACTCGACGCCAAAATTTAGCGCGCACACCAGCATGCCAACATTTTTTCGTGCAGTGCCTAATTTTAGAGCGCGCACCCGCACGCCAACACTTTTCCGCGTGGTGCCATATATTTACATATCACAATATTTTTATTGCGTGTCATGCCTTTTAGTGCACCCACCTGAGCACACTCATTTTTATGTGCAACAATTCCTCGTGAATTCCGCTGCATAAATTGGAGATTTTTCCTAACTTACCTTAAACATTCTACAACTATGAAATTTCCTCAATTTTACCCCGATAACACCCAATCGACCTCTGCAATAACAAAGCATTGTGGGTTGACATTTTGGGAACGAATTTACCAAAAATCAATTCCCGAATTGAGAATTTTTAATCAACTGATTTCGCTCCATTTGTCATGGCTTCACTGTAACTTCAAATTGAACCCATTCTAGATCCGAATTTGCTAGAACAGATATTAAATCGAGAATATCTCATCACTTGGCCGAATTTCTCCATTTTCTCATGAATTTAACAACAGAAATTGGGGCTTTTCCCCAATTCTTCCCAGTTGTTGTTACTTTTTACCATGGATGCTCTACAAATTGAAATTTGGCCACTTCGAAATAAATCCTCTGTGACATTTCACTTCAACTCAACTTTCTCGGCCCATCCAGGTTCAATGTTGAAAACTGAAGCTCTAATATCATGTTGTAACGTCCATGACCATCCATGTCGGGCCACGCTACGCCAGAGAACTCTTTCAATATCTCTGTGGAACATATTGTAACATACCCAGTATCCAACTGAGCTATGCGACATATATTTTTCGAACTGCATGCAGTTAAAATATATACACACATAACTCTTACAGAAGCATTAAATATAAAACGTAAACAGACAAATACATCTGTAAATACACGGATTCGCACTGAAATAACAGTAAACATATACATGTAGCATATACAGAAAATACCCATAAAAATATACATAGTTATAACCACACATATGATAACTCATAAAAATAAGCACGTAAATAACAATGCAACAGGTAAATTTATCACACAATTGGTACGTATCTTGGTAAGGATGTCACCAACTACGTGCAGACCTTCCACGAACCTCCCAGCCTTAGACCACAATGTTCATCACTCTCAACAGTGAGTCACCCCCGAGATGGGACTAAACTCCACCTGGGTAAAGGGATTCCTAACCAGGCTAAAGGATCATAGACAACACGAAAGACTCTGTCTCAGGTGCCAACTCAAACTAACAGCCTACAGTCCCTCATTCCCCACATGCCTGTCCCACCCTAGGAAGTTTTCCCCTTCTCTGCTCAACAGTCCTTTGATTGCCCCACTTCCTTTTCGGGCTTCAACAACAGGCCGAACAGGAAGTCTCAGAGCACTGTAGCTGCAGTTTAGCACCTTCAGGAAATCAATTCCCCAAAATTCTCTCACCCAGAGAATTGCTCATGGGCCTGAAAACCCGCCTCTTCAATATCCCATGGGCCTGAAAACCCGCCTCTTCAATATCCCATGGCCCTAACAACCCACTTCTTTAGTCCATCTTCCAAGCTAACCAGATATACCAACACAAAATGGCTGTGGATACAGGTTCAGGTACATTCATGAAGATACGAAGGATAACTCAATGGGTGTGTGCATGCTCATGGATGATTGACTGGATGACTGAATGATGGAAGGAATGATGGGTAGAATCATGGGAAAGACGGGAAAATGAAATAAGTCCCAACAATATGTAATCATGTCCCCAACTTGACACTTGTCATGTTGGGAGCTACTTTGGCCCCACTTGTCCCCAACTTTAGAACTTAGGATAAAATAATTATCCATACTTTATGATTTAAGAAATATTAATATAATATTCCTTTTTGGCTTAAGCTCCCTAGCTTATCCCTTTTCCTTAAATTTTAGGCCTACCCTTTCCCTAACAAGTAGAGCTTATTCCCCCATCTCTTTTATCATGGTCGCTCTACGCGCAACGATGTATTTTATATTAATTATTAGACATATACAAAAATAAGTGCACTGGCCTTTAACATCTAGGCTCTCCATCCTAATCAAAACATAAGCATCCTAGCTTATAATAACTGGCTCACCAGCCTATAAAACGTAGCATATACACAAAAAGGCTACCTTGCCTCAAAATCGAGCGCACTCAAGTTGTTGTGCACGGTATCCTAGAATGCGCAAACTTCTTCATTTTACTGCACAACACATGCATGCACTATGCCATGAAATGTGCATACAAAAAAATGATATCAAACAACTCACCATCTTAAGTACATTTTCATTTAAATTACAATTGGGTTCGGCCTAGGGATATTACAATCCCCTCCCCTTATTTATGCATTGTCCTCAGTGCATCATGTATCCATATACAACAAAATTTCAAAATTCCTCAAAAGGATGCGAGTATTCTGCCCGCATTGCATCCTCATTCTCCCAAGTAGCGTCCTCAGGACCATACTAGGTCCATTGGAGCTTTACAATCCCTATGGTTTGATTGCGGAGATGTCTGATTTTTCGATCCAGAATGTGTACCGGATGCACTTGGAAAACACCTTCTTGCTCCACCTGAATCACATTCCAATCAATAACATGATTAGCATCAGGTATATATTTCTTGAGTAATGATAGATGGAATACATTATGAATAACATAGATGCAAGCAATGCAATCATATAAGAAACTGGACCAATCCTCTCTAGGATTTCAAAAGACCCACAATAGCAAGCTACCAACTTTGAACAGTTTCCCAACTTCAGGGAACTTCTGTTGGCCTTCACTTTCAAGAATACATGATCACCCACTTTAAATTCCCTGTGAGTTCTGCCCTTATCAATAGAGCTTTTCTGTATGTGTTGGGTTGTCCTTAAATTTTTCTTTATTTTTATCATTTGTTCCTCCATTTCCCTAAGAAAATCTGGCCCAACCACTGCTCTGTCTGCTGGGTTATCCCAACTTACTGGTGTGTTGCACTTTCTGCCATAAAGTGCCTCAAATGGGCTCATCTTTAGAGATGCTTGGTACCCATTGTTATAAGAAAACTCTACCAAGTGTAGGTAGTCTTCCCATTTCGATGGTTTATCCATCACATACATCCTCAACATATCTTCAATCACTTGATTTACTCTCTCTATTTTTCCATCATTCTGGATGATATGCTGTACTACAATTCAAATTTGTTCCAAATCCATTAAATAATCCCTTCCAAAATTTTGAGGTAAATTTTGGATCTCTGTCAGACACAATTATCTTGGCTATGTTGTGTAATCTAGAAATTTCCTTCATATAAAAATCAACAATGTTGGTTGCCTTGTGAGTGAGATTAACTGGAACAAAATGGGCAGCCTTAGTAAGTTTATCCACCACTACCATGATAGAATCATGTTGCTTGCTTCTTCTAGACGGTTTAGTGATGAAATCCATTGTTGCAACTTCCCATTTCCACTCAAGGATGGGTAATGGTTGTAGCAAACTAGTTGGGTGTCTATGCTCAGCCTTTACCTTTTGGCATTCCAAACATCTGGCAATAAAATCAACAACCTCTTTCTTCATTCCTGGCCAATAATATTGGCTCTTGACAACTGCAATAGTTTTCTGATATCCTGGGTGCCCACCATAAGGTACATTATGCATTTCTCTCAATATCAGATTTTTCAATTCATGAGAATTTGGTACATAAATTCTACCCCTGTACATGATAAGTTCATCATTACCAAGCTTTTATTCTTCAATTTTCTGTTGCAAATTACCTTGCTGTAATTTTGCCACTAATTCCTTGTAATGCAAATCTAATTTCACAACCTCTAAAATTTTGTCTTTCAAATCTGATTGGTACATGATAATGGTTGTAGCATGCATTTCATGCACTCTTATATTGAGTGCATCAACCACTTTGTTCTATTTCCCCTTGATATGCTTTATATCAAAGTCACATTCACTCAGAAATTCTAACCATCTGCTCTGCCTAGCATTTAGAGTTGGCTGATCAAATAAATATTTCAAACCATTATGGTCTGTTCTTAGCTCAAACCTTTTACCCATGAGGTAGTGTCTCCATTTACTCAAGGCATGCACTATGGCTTCCAACTCCAAATCATGTGTGGCATAGTGTCTTTCATGCTCCTTCAACTTCCTTGATTCATAACATATAACAAACCCAGTTTGACTAAGCACTCCACCAAGTCCTTATTTACATGCATATGTGCATACAATCAAGTCTTCATTTTGGTTTGCAATTCTTAGTATTGGAGCACTTGTTAATAACTGTTTCAAGCATTGGAAACTCTTTTCCCAATCCAATGTCCACTGAAACTTCACACCCTTAATTTGTAAGGAAGTGATTGGGTATGCAATCTTTGAGAATCCTTCAATAAATCTCTTGTAGTAGCCTGTAAGGCCCATGAATGATCCGACCTCTGTTAGATTCTTTGGCGTTTACCATTCTCTAATGGCTTATATCTTCTCAGGGTCCACTGCTATTCCATCCTTTGAAATGATATACCCCAAATAATGAATTTGCTTCTGATAAAATGAGCACTTGTTCAATTTGGCATACAACCGATGCTCCCTTAATACTTGCAACACCATTCTCAAATGATGCTTCTGATCTTCTTCTGACTTAGAGTATATAAGCCTGTCATCCAAAAAGACAATGAAAAACTTGTCTAAATATTCTTGAAAAACACCATTCATTAAGCACATGAAAACAACTGATGCATTTGACAACCCAAATGGAACCACTGTGAACTCATAATGACCATACCTTTTCCTAAATGTGGTATTTTCGATATCTTCCTCTTTAATCCTTACCTGATGATATCCTAACCTGAGATCTATCTTTGAAAATATCTTTGCATCCTTCAATTGATCAAAAAGATCACCAATCCTTGGCAGAGGATACTTGTTCTTTACAGTCACTTTATTCAATTGTATGAAATCGATGCACAGTATTAATGTGCCATATTTCTTCTTCACGAACAAGACTGGGGCACCCCAAGGTGACACACTTGGGCGTATATACCCCTTCTTCAAAAGTTCTTCGAGATGCATTTGCAACTCCTTCAGCTCTGGTGTACTCATTTTGTAAGGAGCCTTTGAAACTGGAGCTGCTCCATGCATTAAATTTATAGAGAAATCAATATCTCTCTTTGGGGGTAGTCCGGGTACCTCCCTGAACACATATTCAAATTCTTTTAGGACTACATAATCTTCCAAATTTGGCACTTTATCTTTAGGTGTCTCTTCCATATGTGCTACAAATATTTGACATCATTTTCTGTAACATTTCTTCAGCTGCAATGCTGAAATTTCTTTGATGGTTACTGCCCTGGGAATTCCCTGCACTTTCCCTAGGTTCCCTTCCTCATCCAAGCAAGTAAATTCATTGTTATAAAATTCTAGGATGGCATGATGTTGGTCCAACCAATCCATCCTAATTAGACAGCCATAGGAACCTAAAGGCAAGATGTTGAAATCTTCCCTAGTGTCCAGTCCATTCATGTCCATAAGACATGACTTAACCATCTTATTAAATTTTCTTTTGGCTCCAATATCCAGCTGCACCAACCAAGATTTTCCATGCTTTCTTCTTGGCAAATGCAAACTTTCTGCCATCTTAGGATCTATATAACTATGACTAGCTCCTGAATCAATTAAAATAGCAATGGTTTGGTTTTTTATCATACCTTCCACTTCAATCATATGTGACTGATACTCTACTTTCTTGTTTTCTAGGGCTGCATATATCCTTGGCACATTTCTACCCATGTCCTCCACTATTTCAACTTGTTGTACATTGTGAACAGTTCTCACTTTTTCACCTCTATGAGGACAATCTCTATACATATGATCTCCTTTACAACCCCAACATTGAATAGGTGGCTACCTTGGCCTTTGACCCCCTGTCTCAATCATTCTGGGTTCTCTAGGAGTTTGTTGTCCCTACGTATTATTTCTGAAGAATGATGGCTTAGATTACTTCTTCCTTTGATCCATCTTGAATTTATTTTTGTCTTCCCAAGCTTTTTGGAAAGTTGGCCTTGCTTTTTTCTAGTCATATAGGAACTTAGCTCGCCTTATGGTCTCCTCCAGTGTCTTGGGATCATCATACTATAGTTTGTCGCCTATGAATGATGGTAATCCACTCAAATACCTTTGAATCTTAACTATCTCATCCTTGATGAAAGAAACATACTTCAGCAGTTCTAGAAACCTTCTTTCATATTCATCTATTGTCATACTTCCAAGCTTCAGTTCAAAGAACTCTTTCATTTTCTTGTTATAATATCTCTTAGTTAAGTATTTATTCTCAAAATACTTCTTGAATTACTTCCAAGTAACACTTTTCTCTTTAATGTTTTTCACCTGCACAAGTTGATCCCACCACATGGATGCCTTTCCCTTGAGTTGATAGATAGAAATTCTACCTTCTGCATGAGAAGAATAATTATGCAATTGAAAATACTTTCTCATGCCCAAAAACCATGTCTCTGCATCTTCATCCTTCTTGTGTTCACCATCAAATGTAGGAGGTTTGATTTTTTTCATTTCTCCTCATAGCTTATCCACCCCAGACCTCTTGTTCTTCCTGACAGGGGATGGACTTGAGTTGTTGTGTGCTCTCTTATTGGAATGCCCCGGGAAGTGGTGGTGATGCATAATAACACTTATTGTTCTTATTTTCTCATAAGGAGACTTGCAACTTCCTCATTTTCTTGGGCCACTCTCCTTATCCAATTTCTTTTCTATTTAGTTCAATCTCTACATTAACTTCATGAAAATATGAACCATTCTAGTTCAATAACATATCAGAATTATTTCTTCTGATTTCCTGGAAAAACAAGTGCCCAGACCAATTTTTTGGGTGGATACTTAGATTCCACTGTCCAAGACCTTTCCAACGCCTGCTCCCATGCTCGATTATGTGTCTCGAGAAAAACGTTATGGCTATTTAAAAAAAAATTCCCATTAATTTTTTTGTTCATTTTTCAACTTGGCGCAACTTTGCGCTGTAATTATGCATTTTTTTGTGCCTAATCCTTTGGATTTTTCATAGGATATCAATTGGGTTTCTTCATATACATATTATAGACACTCTGTCCAAGTTTTATCTCTTTCTTGGTTCTTGGCTGCGATTTACAGCCTGCTGAAGTTCCAGACCAAAATACCATATTGTAACTGGGATGCTAAATGTTTCTTATTTTCCATATTAAATGCTTTTAACATGCCCAAAAATTTAATTCATCTCTTGTAATTTCTTCTATGGCTCAATATATTTCCATTGATTTCTCCCGCGCTTCAATCTGATTCTGGAGCAGAAAGTTATGACTCTTCGAAGTTAGATGGGTCTTAAAATTTACCCTTCATTGTTTGTGTTGTAACTTTCTCATAAAAGCTTTGTTCGACAAACGGTTTACACCATTATAAATATCTCTCCAAGATCTTTTATTTGAGCTACAGAGACAGAGTGTGTCCTGGCACACTCTGTTCTCATGGTTTTTGTGTTGCTAAAAACGCTCTTAAGGGCCTCAAAGACGCGCTGCAAAAAGATGATGTTCAAATGATATAAAACATCACAGAAAATCATTGATTTTTTGTTGTTATTCACCCTTCAAACAACTTCGCATGCAAACATTTCAACCTGTACATCCATATTTACCATGCGCAGCAACATCACAAGGTAAACATGCTTCGCACACCTATAACCACTGTGCATCACTTCTTTGTTGCGCCAATAACTGCGCACTACTTTTGTGTCGCACACCAATATTCAGTGCGCACAGTTTTGGTTCTTGCACTATTACCTGTTGCGGGTAGTTTTTGTATTGCGTGCTAACATTTCATGCACATTTCACTCTACGTGTTGCACCATGCCAAATTTTAGTACGCACCATTAACTAAACTGTCGCGTAACAACATATACCCACATTGTACTCACACCAACAAAGTTTCTCTGCACTCAGCCAATACTGTGCACACCATGTGTGCCTTTATTATCTATGTGCACACCGCACAATTCTAAATTTAGCGCACGCACCCGCGCACCAACATTTTTCCACGCGGCACCAAAATTTAGCGCACACACCAGCACGCCAACATTTTTCCGCGCGGCACCTAATTTTAGAGTGCGCACCTGCACGCCAACATGTTTCCACATGGTGCCATATATTTACATATCACAATATTTTTATTTCACGTCATGCCTTTTAGTGCGCACACTCATTTTTATGCACAACAATTCCTCGTGCTACATAAATTGAGGATTTTTCCTAACTTACCATAGACATTCTGCAACCATGAAATTTCCTCAATTTCACCCCGATAACACCCAATCAACCTCTGCAATAACAAAGCATTGTGGGTTGACATTTCAGGAACGGATTTACCAAAAATCAAATTCTGAATTGAGAATTTTTAATCAACTGATTTCGTTCCATTTGTCATGGCTTCACTGTAACTTCAAATTCGACCCATTCTAGATCTAAATTTGCTAGAACAAATATTAAATCGGGAATATCTCATCACTTGGCCAAATTTCTCCATTTTCTCATGAATTTAACAACAAAAATTGGGGCTTTTCCCCAATTTTTCCCAGTTGTTGTTACTTTTTACCATGGATGCTCTACAAACTGAAATTTTGCCACTTCAAAATAAATCCTCTGTGACATTTCGCTTCAACTCAACTTTCTCGGCCCATCCAGGCTCAATGTTGAAAACTGAAGCTCTGATACCATGTTGTAATGTCCCCGGGCATCCATGCTGGGCCACGCTATTCAAGAGAACTCTTTCAATATCTTTGTGGAACATACGGTAACATACCCAGTATCCAACTAAGCTATGCCACATGAATTTTTCGAACTACATGCAGTTAAAATATATACACACAGAACTCTTGCAGAAGCATTAAATATAAAAAGTAAACAGACAAATACATCTATAAATAGACAGATTCATAGTGAAATAACAATAAACATATACATGCAGCATATACAAGAAATACCCATAAAAATAAACACAGTTATAATCGCACGTATGATAACTCATAAAACTAAGCATGTAAATAACAATGTTGCATGTAAATTTATCACACAATTGGCACTTATCTTGGTAAGGATGTCACCAACTGCGTGCATACCTTCCACGAACCTCCCAACTTTAGACCACAATGTTCATCACTCTCAACAGTGAGTCACCCCCGAGCTGGGACTAAACTCCACTCAGGTAAATGGATTCCTAACCAGGCTAAAGACTCATAGACAACAAGAAAGACTTCATCTTAGGTGCCAACTCAAACTAACATCCTACAGTCCCTCATTCCCCACATGCATGTCCCACCCCAGGAAGTGTGCCCCTTCTCTGCTCAACAGTCCTTCGGTTTCCCCACTTCCTTTCTGGGCTTTAGCAATAGTCCAAACAGGAAGTCTCAAAGCATTGTAGTTGCAGTTTAGCACCTTCAGGAAATCAATTCCCAACAATTCTCTCACCCAAAGAATTTCTCATGGGATTGACAACCCGCCTCTTCAATATCCCACGGGCCTAACAACCTACTTCTTCAGTCCAACTCCCAAGCTAACCAGATATACCAACACAAAATGGCTATGGATACAGGTTCAGGTACAGTCATGAAGATACGAAGGATAGCTCAATGGGTGTGTGCATGCTCATGGATGATTGACTGGATGACTGAATGATGGGTAGAATCATGGGAAATATGGGAAAATGAACTATGTCCCAACAATATGTATGCATGTCCCCAACTTGACACTTGTCATGTTGGGAGCTACTTTGGCCCCACTTGTCCAACCGATGCATTGGGGCTAGCATACGTAAAGGACAATTGGTCGATCGTCATGATCATCCTATCGTGAGGAAAGCATAGAGTACAGAAGACGGACGATACGACTGCAGTCATATAAAAAGTGTAGTTACGTCCTTGTAACAAGTTATAGTCAAGGGGTGCATCAACCACCTTGACATCCACCTCCACTGTCTTCCCACCTAACTAGAATGGAAAGGAAGGAATAACACTGTGAGGGTAGAAAGAATGACCGTCAAAAGAAGTCAACATGGTCGGATATTGTGAAAGGGTGGGAGAGCCAAGGGATTTCCAACAGATCAAGAATATCACGCATGTTGCAGCGCCTTCATCAATGATAGTACGTTTGATGGTATACTTTGAGTAACTCACATGGATCTGAAAGGACACATGATAAGGAAATAGATGATTCACATTCATGACGTCAAACTTGATAACCTTAGAGCCACAAGGATCTAGAGCTCCTAACATAGATAGAAAGGCATTTCTCTGTGAAGGACATGTTTGGAGTACCTCTAAAACCAACATCGTGCAAGGGGTTTGACCTAAATCCTTAACAATAGAGTAATTCTGGGTGGCTCTATCATTAAGGTTGTGGGTAGAGTGCTTGATTACTCCTTTCGGAATATGTGTAAGAGGCTTTGGTTTTTTTATCTGTAGAGGCATATCTGATAGAGGGGGAGACTCTAGAGCAGGTACAGTTTGTGGAGAATTGTAATCACAAGACTGAGTGGATACATTAACCTGAGACTTAACCATATTGATGCATATAAATCCTTTGTCTTGCGCCGATGGGTTTTTATTTCCACTCACCGCATTTCCAGCATTCGAGGAGCTCGAGGCCATGTGTTGATTATGTGGAAATGGATTAGTCAACACAACGGGTGATAGAGATAAAATCCTCACAGCTTCTGCAAGTTTGGGGAATAAGTGGGTAAGGTGATCGTCTATACAAATCTTGCAGGGAAACTTCACCTTTCGCCTTTCTTTCTTTCCCTCACCAACACTATTATTTGACTTCTCATTATTACCGTTGTCCTTGGGTTTATTATTATTATTCCTCCGACCCTTACGGTTGTTACCTTGTCCTTTATTTTTATTCCCTCATGGTTGTTGGTTACCATTCGGGTTGGTTGACGATTGAAAAGAATGTACATCTGTCAACTGAGTGGGAGTGGAGGGCACAGATGAAGCTTTCCCTCCTACATACTGGTTTAGAGACAACTCTTTCAACTGGCTTGTCACCAAGTTTGCAGATTTCACATTTGTGGAGCCTACAATACCATCGGCATGAGGCCCAGGCTTTTGTCTAGGGTCATAGCTTGACCTCGGTGTGTCCGAAAGAATTTTGTATAACATCCCAGACTGAGAATATATAATATCTAATTGTTGGGCTTTAAAAATCGCTTCTTCCTCATAAGTAACTTCGGATGTGGAAACATCCTTCGAAATATAAGGTTGTAAAGACTTAAGGAACCATTCTAAAAGGAACTCTGGAGGTATGTAGGTCGTGATCAACCTCTTTTTTCTACGCCACTCTTGGATGTGATCCGAGATATGGGTGGCTTTGTCCTGGAGGAAGGCCTATAGAAGTTCTATGCCGACATCATAAAGGACTGGCAATTGGAAGCGGTTGAGGAAGACTAAAACCATCTGATTAAAATTTTTGTACATCCCCTTATGTATCTCTATATACCATTTCGTTGCAACCCCTATGAGGGTGTGTTGAAACAATATTAAAATAATAGAATCGTCGTTAAGGGAATTAGAAGAGAACCGAAGATGAAAAGTAGTGACATGATTACTAGGATCCTCACCAGTCTTGCCTTATAATTTCAGAATATCCAAAGAAATATTGGTGGGGAAGGGCGGACATAACAGGTCATGACGCATAGGGTCATTCATTAATCTAGACAATTCTGGAAGATTGAGCGTGGACAGAAAAGGGAGACAGGGTTGTGGCATCTGGCCCCAAGCTCCCTGGAAATATTGTTGTTGGGGAATCACAGCCCATCCAGGGTTTTGGTATGCACCATGGCCCTGTCTGGGATTGTAAAACACCCCTCCAAACTGATTCATAAGGTGTTGGTTGGGCACCATTCCAGTAGTAATGTTATGATGAGGGTTGTAAATATTTCCCCCAGCCGAAGTAGCTCCAGGTTGGGGGTTTCCCAAGGTGTGAAACTGACCTCCTCCGGGTGTGAATTTGGAGGATAGAGGTGGATTCATCATGCCAAACGTGTTGGTCAAAATCGGCATGGAGGAGTTAGGTGTGAAGGATATAACATAAGAAACAACTTGTCCACCAGGTTGACTACTCCATTCAGGAGCATTAAGACCGGGATTAGACCCGGGGTGAAAAGGAGGTAGGGTCCCAACCATATGAGTCATTTGAGGGATATGAGCACCACCAAACGAGATAGGAATATGTGGAGGAGCCATGCCCCCGAGCCCAATACTAGTATTCAGGTTAGACGCTGGAATGGAGGATGAAAATTACGATGTGAAATCCAGCATACCATAAGAAAAAGAGATAGAGGTCGTAGGGATGGACTGAGTATTGTATCGAGGTGTACAAAAAATAGACCCAAAAGGGTTCGTCACAATGGGTTGAGTAGAAACCACTCGATGGATAAGAGTGGTGATGGGAGCCATCGGCACAAAAACCATAGTGGTTGAAGGTGTTGAAGGAACATTATTAACTATAGTAGGAATGGGATTCAAAGGACTCCGAGTATTTTTCTGACTTGACTTAGTACTCATCCTTGTATGATCACAAATCTAGTAGGTGGAGGTGTGTGTACCATGTTTGATAACTTTACACCTTTTAGAAGGCAAAGAATCAATATGCAGTGGTAATATTAACAAACGGTGAGACATGTGAGGAAGTTGGTCTAGCTCCACGATGACTCCAGACTTGAGATATAAAAAAAAAATTCTAAGGCCAACCAATAATCAAAGAGCACACCAAAATAAACAAAAGGCCAATATGAACACAAACAGGATAAAGTGGTTGAAAGGGGCCTCCCTCCCTAAAGTAGGTATTCCTCGCCTAAGAGGGGCATGACACTCCCTGCAACAGATCGAAGGTATCATAATTATTTATAAGGGCCCTCATGGGCTTAACAACCAGTCGGTCAGATTCCCCCGGAGAGGTAATCCTCCATAAATTTTGTGTGTTGTCCAACCCTTATCTTACCCAAGGTACCTGCAAAAATAACCCATGCAAGTAACCTATGTGGTACCTATATCAAGCAACTAAGCCACCATGATATAACCAATGCGCAGACAAACAGTCGTAAGTCAGGTCTACCATATGGGCAGGGTAACAAAGCCTGAAATCTCGATATCACCACCTCTCACAGAGGTAAAGGTACTAGAAATACCCCCATATAAAAATAGATCCCCAGAAATCTCTGACACTAAGAAGGTGTTGGGGGGATATCCCCTCAACCAACTTCACGTGACCTCATGCTTAACTCTGGTGTAAGCGGATCCTCCTGACGTCACCGATTATACAATGGATTTCACCAATCCCTTAGTCAGACACATATGTTGAATTTAATAGCCTTGGAGAAGTTCACTCACAAAATCCTACTCCAAGTCTCTAAATCCTAAGCTAGTTTGTACACCCTAAAAAATAAAATTGTTTCTAATCAATTTTAAATTTATCAGTGTTGCTTTTAGTGGCCTTGTTTACTCAAAAAGGTGTGGTCGTGAAACTGATGATGTTATGACTCAACAAGTAAAACAAATGAATATGAATAAAATGCAAAGTCCTAACTTCAATTCTCAATAAATGATAACCTTTTCAAAATGCAATTTCCAATTTAATTCTGCAATTTCAAATAAGATGCAATATTTCCATACATGTACTAATATCAATGATAAGGACCTAAAAAATCAAATGCCAACAATGCAAAATGTATATTTTTTATTTTCAACATAAAAGGATAAAAATGCAAGGACTGAACAACGGCTTGATATAAAGACCCTATTGTATGTAAACACAGAAAAACCAAGTATAATATGAAGAAGCAAACACCTAGCCCAAGATGCAAGGACAATTAATGAAAAAGATGATGAGAAAGAAACACCGCCCGAAAATTCAACCAAAGAAAGGTTTCCTATCACTCTACAGGCACTTAATAGTCTTGACAGAGACCTAATAAGACTCAACAACCATCAAAACTTACCTAGAAAACATCAAACTCATAAATCAAGCAAACAAGGATGATGTACACAACTGTTCGGAAGAAAACCACATATATACGACTCCTACAGAACAACAACTTGCGTATGTACGCGATTGTCCCACAAAAAACCACGTATATGTATTGAAACACTGCTAGGTTAAGGATAAGGTCAAGAAACTAAGATTCAAAATGAACAGAGGTTGTCAAGCAATCAGACGACAAGAAACTCAATATAAACAAGAGCAATCAAAGGAGAAAAATACTCCAAACCCTGAAAATAAGATTCTCTCCCCAGTATGGTTGTCAATTCTGTTATGAGGAAAATCACTCTATGGCATGGGGTAAACCACAATAGAATCAAATGATTGGAGAAATAAAATCTAATATTAGGTATGATATATAAACAAATATGCTAACAAGACAAGATAAAGATCCTACCTCGTCCATATGTTCGATGAAGTCCATCGTTGAGCACTTGACCCAAAACGCTACACTTGCAACTTGTCATCAACAACCAAGATATGAAAGCATATGGTAATAATATATAAAGTTAGCACATTCAATAGCATAATACACCAATATTCATAACAAATATGCCCATGGAATAACAATTCAAATATTTTCAAGACATTAATTGGACGAGAAAAGAGTATTTCTATTAAAATGTAATCAACAGAAGTGTATGAATGACAAACTTATGTGTCGGCACGTTCGGAACCAAGAAACTAAGTCCCTTCCAGCTGGGCCTCCACCACTTCAATCCTCCACCAAAGGAAAGCTCAAATAAGAGAGACAATGGGTTTCTCCATCAAATAGGGAAGATCTTGGGGACTGAAAAATGTGTTCAGACTTAAAAGGACAAAGGGATGCAGACTCAATATGAAGTGAATAGTTTCTCTAGAGTAACTTTTCTCTCTAAGTTGAATTCTTCTCCTCTCTTTCACATCTTGGATATGGCCCATTTATAGCCTTCAAATGGAAATGAAGGGTCGAATTAGAATGTTTCCATTATATGGAAGGTCAAGGATCATGGATCCTGTGACGTGACATGGAAACCCGACACCATTTTTTTTTTTTTAATTTTGAGCACAAAACTCGATGTATGTGGGTTGTAATGGTGCAACCTGCGTATACACATGTTGTATAGCTGTTAGGGAGTGTATATGTGGAAAATACAATTTTTATCTTTGGGAACTGCAAAAAGAGACTTCAAGTCTGCATAGGGAAATGGAAAAGGCCTTCTGAGCAAGTTTGCACGTGGTGAGGAAAATCTTGCTATAACAATAGTTTTTGGAAATTAATTGTTACACCATTCATATTTTATTGTTTTTGCCTCTAGATATTATTATTTTATTTAAGAGGTTATTTGTCTCTTTTCCTATATATAGATCCCCCCTCTCACTTGTAATGGTTGTTGAAGGAGTGAGGAATAGACTACTACTAGTTTTTTTTTTCACTTGAGTCTCATGGATGGTTGAAGAAGGCACACTTATTGGGTTTTTTGCTTCAAGTTTTTACTAAGCTATGCTTATGAAAATGTGTTTTATTCTATCATGATTATGCTTTAATCGAGTAACATCATATTCATCTCTTATGTTTTCCATCAAAATTTCTTTGTAATGGTTTGTTTATTCGAAAGATTGGTTACTCTCAAAAGATTGGTTGCACATTGAAGGAAGAATTTATTGGATAGACACAAGATCTTATGCTAGATTGAGGGTTATCAATTTATGTAGTCTTATGTTTCATTTCTATAATCATAAGGAAATAATAATTTGTTTAATATCATACCTACAATTTGTGGTTTTGAATCTAAAAGAACCCCTGGTAGTGTCCCTAATCAACCCCATAAACCCAATAGAATTGATATGAATTAGAAACACTCTTCCAACCATCTAAAACTATTTTATTTAACCCAAAAATTGTTTAGTTGAAGATCTAGAAACTTGAATGGAATATTTACCTTAGATCTGTTTTCATTAAGTCCACCCCCTTATCCACTATATAACCTTTTAAGGGATTGGACTTATAACTTGTGCATGAAAATATGTTGTGTGCATGAATGCTACAAAATATTGAGATAATATATCTGTGTTGCTTACTCCTATTGTTGGAAATATCATGACAAACATAGTTTCCATATTGGTAAATGTTGTGTAAATTTGGGTCTGGTTGTTTGGGTATTCGGACTAAAGGAATTGTTAAATTCCAAACTATAACTAGACTTTGCTTCTAGGGTGACCTCAATTTAGTTTACAAGAAATATATTTAAGCTTGGTTTCACACTTGTATGTTCGCCCTCAATCCCCTATTTGTATGGACTCCATCTAATCTAAAAAGAACAATAACGTTGAGATACTCTGTTTTCTTGCTACCTAAAAACCCATATATTTCTTGTAATAGAGAGCTCTTATAATACATTGAGATTGTTATTTGATGATGGGATTAAGATTCACCAGTTTGACCTGAAAATTATACATCGATGAAGGTGACCACATTTATCCATATGAAGAAGGCAACAAAAAATATACTAATCATACTTTATTGAGTATTTTTCAGCATTGTCAAAATAGAGCATTACCTTGAAACATACAAGTTATGAAGATAGAGTTTGTAAATCCTTATGGATTTGGGCATCCTTAAGACATAGAATAATAAACCTTTGATAGGGGAAGCCCCCTAGCGATGGTCTCTGATCATCCTAAAGAGTGATAAGATAAATCAAGGTGATAGTGGTTTGTCTTCCAAGTTCCATTGATTTGTCATCAACTGAAGACCTTGCACCCTCTAGTGACAAATTGTGTGGTAATAGACCTCTTTCTCTATAATTCTATCAACATTTTCATTTTAGAAAAATGGACTTGTTTCTTGACCTCAAGTTTCCCTTTATCAAGCAATTTTTCATGTTCCCTAATCAATCAAACACAGAAAGAATCAAAGGAGTAATCCTTACCATCATGTTTTTTGGAGGTCCAACTGGCATGGAATGTTGAATATAATACATTGTAGGGAATATCTGTATTCATTGTGATTAGTTCTATGAGCTAACCATATTTTTTGGGAAAATCCTTTCCTCGTTCACCTAATTTCAATTGAAGTTCCTTCACACGAGCCAAGTAGTCTTCATTTTTTTTTAAAGACAGAGGATCCGTAGAGATCAACTCTTTCTCAATCTACATAACTTGACTTTTGTTAGTTTTATAAAAAAAAGTCTTCAACTTCTTCCAAACAACATTTAGATAGTTGATCCCACTTGTATCAAAGATAATCTACCTAGAAATGTAGGTCATTATGACTACTACAACCTCATTATTCTTCCTATCAATGATGAATTTCTATTGGTCATCCTTTGGATATACAGTTGTAGTTTTTGTAAACTTCCATAGCACTTTACTCTTCAACAATGTTTCCACATCCTATAATTGTGGCCATTTAGAACCACAAGCTCTTGCTTGGAACTCATAATGCTAATCTATATATCTAATCCCATATTTAGTATTTGAGTGAAAAACTTCAATCAATCTACCAAATAGATCCAACTAGTTAGGAGTGCATACAATGGAAGCCTCCAAATAAATTGTAGATGACAAGCTACATCTCAAACCACTAGATTTAATACCATGTTGGAGAATTGAAGGATTAGGTAGATCAAAGAATTAGTATTCCAAGATAGAGGTGATTTTCCTAAAGACACCATTATATCAATTAAGCACAACTAAGCATAGATCAACATACACATAAGTGTAATAAACCAAAATATTTCCATACACAACACACTTATCTCACATATTTAAATCAGCCCAGACCAACTGCCTTGAAGTGAAGAAGACAAGGTCCACATAGATTGGTGAGGGAATATAATAAACTCCTTGATTTCTACCGTATTTTGTGCACCAATGCACTACTTTGTTCTAACTATTTGACCAATTAAATGCCTAGTGGACCATCCAGTTGATCCCTTAGTCAACCACTCGGTTGATCGCACAATCGACTCTCCTAAGCGATTGTCGATTGTATACTAACTTTAGAATATCCAAAGGTGTGATGAACCTACACACCCTATTGTTCCAACATCTTTTATGGTTGTCTTGTTCTATGAATGCTCCTCGACAACCTTTCAGAATTCCTCAACCCCATCTCAATGTTTTTTTAATGTTCTACACACAAGAATTTTTCAAGTAACATAAATTTAAATGAGTACAAGTTACAACTATTTTTTTTTTGTGTATATCATAATGACAAATCAAGTTTAGAAATTGTACCTATTCTTCAATTTCATCCTACATCTTTTGTCCATTAGAGAATACTGTACAATCTCCTTTGAAATTATGTATTTAATTAAAAAACAAAATTTGGTTTTCTAGACCTTCTATATACATAGGCATGAAAGAATATATTTATGAAACTACAAATCTAGGAAGATCATAGTCACATGCACAAGACACCGTGTATAATGCATAACATAAAAAAAAAATCTAGGAAGATCATAGTCACATGCACAAGCCACCGTGTATAATGCATAACACACACACACACACACACACACACACAC
>ML801101.1:66490-87460 GCA_009831015.1 Picea engelmannii | reverse complement strand
AGAAAATAATATAGCAACATAATGTAATATATGTAGCATAATTTATAAAATAATGTAGCATAGTTAACTAGAAAAACAACTTAATAAAGAGACAAACTAGAGCACATAGCATGAACATTCACAACAAGCATTCCATGTAGCTTGATATTATTGCGACCATTCTCAACCTTGTTCTGTCCAAAGATTATGATCGGGTTAATTGGACTTTCCTCTGTTTGGTTTTAATCAAGATGGGAATGGCCCTTCCCATGGTAAATTGGATTCTTGGTTGTATCCAATCCATCTCCTTTTCCATTATTTTCAATGGAGATCCCTCTCACTTGTTTTTAAGGCATCACGAGGTTAAGACAATGATTTCCCCTCTCCCCTTTGATGTCCCTTATTGTGGTGGAGGCCCTTAGCAAGATGATGGAGGAAAAGATGATAGAGGAAATCCAGAAGTAGCCACTCAATTAGAGGAATAAAAGTCACTCCCCAGGAAACTATCTCTCACATTTTATTTGTTGATGACATCATGTGCTTTGTTAAGGGATTTGAATTAGGCTTGTCAAAAGACCCAAAGTCAAGCAACTTCACAGCTAAACTAGGAAATCCTAGATGGATCAAAGATTCTCTGGTGAAAAGAAGTGGTAGTGGTGATCTTATGGAATCTCCATACCCCTCTCAAATCCAAGATAATCATTTGGCTTGCCTTGAACAAAAAACTTCTTACCTAAGATGTTGGTATTAAAAGAGGTTGGGTGGGTCCTAGTAGATGTGAACATAGTTGAGTTCATTGCACTCTGCACTAGAAGTTGCATCCAAACAATGAGTTTCTAAGCTTCAAATAATGGAGGTCTCCAAGCTTGTAATTGATTGGGAAAGAGGATAAAAGTGTTGGATGTTAGATTGGAACCTTTGCTTTGTGATATCTCCAGTGCACTCCTTACTTTCGAATGACTCTCATTTTACCCATATATACAAAGAGCTTAATACAAAAGCATAACAGTTGTCTAAAGAAGCTCTGACTTAATGTGGGCATAAGCCAAGGAACACAATAAAATACACAGAAACAATTTTTATTTCTTGATTCCTAAAATGGTTACATCGCCTCGTTTTTATAGAGGTTATGGAAGGATCCCGAAGATCTAGAACATTCATGAAGCGACTGGAGTTTTGGTGGTTGAGTCGGTGATGGAATTGTCTTAAAGGTGGTGGAAGCGCAAGTGGTAGGTAGAAATTAAATTCTTCCAACACTCCCCCCTAATTTCTACTACTAATTACCCCGGATGGGGTGACACGTTGCACTCATGTGCCACATCCCACAAGGCCTGGCCAGGCCATAAATAAGTATGGTCGGCTCCCATCCCCTCGCCATTAAGAATGGGATCCAACCATAACTGCAAGCCCGCAACCATGAGACCTTTCACTCGCGCGAATAGTTAGGTGGCCATCGAATTCAATGTTCGGCAGGCGGTCATGGAAGCTATCTCGTCGCACATTCTGGTTTTTATCTACCTCTGCATTTTCCTTCCTCATTTCGTTTTTGGCTCACACCAGGCTAGCAATCTAGAG
The DNA here is from genome assembly GCA_009831015.1 of Picea engelmannii. Lineage (NCBI taxonomy): Eukaryota > Viridiplantae > Streptophyta > Pinopsida > Pinales > Pinaceae > Picea > Picea engelmannii. The sequence goes on along the minus strand of ML801101.1, from coordinate 85,906 downwards.
CTTGGGAGTGGCCATTGTTGCATCCACCATGAATTTTCCATTAGCTACGTCCTCACAATTCCCAGGGACCGTGGAAAGCCACGTCGTGGCTTAGCCTGGTACACCCTGGCTGCAAGGCAGAAACGGATGCAAAAACTCGAGCAGGCACTCTTAATTGCTCGCACCCAAAGATCTCAGCTTGCTCCCAGCGATCATAGAGAAAGAATGGCATGGTCACCTCCAACATTTTTTGTGGAGGAGGTCATCCCGGAAGAGGCCATCCAACTCCCTTCAGAGAATATGCTCTTCACGGGGCCATAGCCTCCAATTATCCTCCCTAGGGATGAAATTCGGGCAGATACAGTGATAAACAACATGGCTTCACCAGTGGAGGATTTCCCCGTCTATTACATTGAGGAGGAAATCTCGGACGAGTACCTCCAAATGGCCCATAATGACTTACTCTCGGAGGGGCTTTCTCCACTCACAGTCTTAGAACACAAACCTGAGAGCACAGGGACGAGAGCAGAGGACAAGGTTGAGGAGCAGAGCGCGACAATAGGACACCAGGAGGACCCGATGGATGGAACGTGGGCTGCAACAGAGGATGGACACCAAGAGGATGCAATGGATGGGCACACGTCGAAGGAGGGTGGCAAGGTCCTCGCACCACCTCCCATTCCAACACCCTTAGATCAGTGATGTGTCCCTCCACCCTTCTTCCACCCGGACCAACTCGATTTAGTGCTCGATTTGAGGTGCTAGATGGCAGACCAAGCCTACCGTGGAGCACTCATGAGCCAACGCATGGACATGCTCTATGAGGATTTCTCTAATGCGTCAGCAAAGCAAAGATGTCTGACGTGCGCGAGACTCTGTGCCCTGCCAGATCGAAACAAGATGTCGAGTGAAGACCCCGACAATGAACACCTCAACAGGTAATAGCATGGATAGATTTGCCTTCTGGTCTTTGTTAGTTTCTCAGCTCTAGTTCGGGGTTATGTCTGTTAAAACCCCTCTTTTATGTTTAGTTTCTTTTTTAGTTTCAGTTGTCATGGACAATTCTGCAGATTATGGACCGCCACTTGTCCTCGTTTCCTCTGGGAAGGGAAGATGGTGGTCTGCCTATTTTGACATGGTCATCCAGGGCTGCCAACTATTCTGGTTTCCTCCTTTTGGCGGAACAACTGGCAGCCCAAGGACAAATGTATATTTTGTTACGATATAATATAAAGGATCCACTCTCTCTTTTTTACTTAAAAAAAAAAAAATCTACTACTAATTACATCAATATTTGCAATGCCCAATGCTTCTCTCAAATACTCAAATTGGTCTTGTGCTAAAGCCTTTGTAAATATGTCTGCAAGTTGCTCCTTTGATCTGCAATGTTGTAGGATGAGTTCTCCATTGTTGACAATTTCTCAAATGAAGTGATATCTCGTGTCAATATGCTTTGTCCTCTTGTGAAAAACATGATTCTTTGATAGTGCAATGGTGGACTTGTTGTCACAATAGATTGTAGTAGGCTCCTCTTGATTATGCATTAGATATTTCAATATTCTTCGCATCCAAACTGCTTGACATGTTGTTGATGTACCTGCTACATACTCTACTTCTACTGATGAGATTGTCACTATTGGTTGCTTCTTTGATGCCCATGCCACAACTCTTGTTCCAAGATGAAATGCATATCCAGATGTGCTCTTTCTGTCATCAATGCTTCCTATAAAATCACTATCTGTGTATCCAACCAACTGCAGATTATTTGAAGTGAAATACAGTATGCCATGATTCATAGTCCCTGTAAATTATTTGGTGTGTCCATGAATCTAGAAATCAAAGTGACTCCATAATTTAGAAATTATTTAAATAGTTATCTTAAAAATGGTTTATATAATTCCTCTTAAAATGTAAAGCTTTGTAGCCTATGTTGGAAACCTAATTTGTTGTCATATGTAAAGCTTTGTATCCTATGTTGGAAACCTAATTTGTTGCCATACGAGATTCAACATTTGGACTCCAGAATTTGAAGTGTTATGATTTTTTGGCAAGTTTTTCTTCAATTTTGTCATTCATTGGCGGCAATATATGGGATTAACAATGAATCGCAGCGAAATCTTCATAACACTCCCATTTTATCTAATGTTGGATATTCCTTAGGAGTAGCAGCAATTGCAACTATTCCTTGAATGCAAACATGTGAGTCAATAATATATGTTGAGTAACGACTCTCTGAGGAAATACTAAATGTCTCCACATGGCCATCTGACTATTAGCTTATCTTTTGAAAAATATCGTTCATGACACTGAAACCATTGAGCGTTATTTCTCTCTCCTGCGTTTTTAATCTTTCTATGGTTGAGAATTTCATAGAGAGAGCTTCACATCTGGTAACCAATATCTCATCTTCTTCTCAGCTCTGGGATTCTTCTTCTCAGCTATTGTAGTCGAAAGATTGAACAACACGCCTGAGAATGAGGTGTCATTAAATCCTTCATGCAACATGACTAGAGCAATAAGAACACAAATCATAGTTTTTATCCATTCATAAACCCCTGAAATAGTGGGCATATGGTTTCTGAATGGATCAATGGATGACGCAGGGATATTGAAATCATCCGAAAAAACCCAAGAATGCAAATGGATTATCGATATCATTTTCGTTTACATTTGATCAATTGACTTCGTGCACACCATCTTCACCATCCTCGTATTTCTTGGGCAATAGCAGACTCCTTTCACTCACCAAAGGATTATGCTTCGGGGAACTCTTCTCCAGTGAGGCCACAATAGTCATTGTTTAAACAAAATTAGGCACTCGGATTTTTGAGATCGATAGGACAGACGTGTGGATCAGTCTTGAGGAAAGAATTTGAGACAGATGAGCGATTTTTCATACAAGAATACTCTCAAATAGATGACAGTCTACACAACAAATAGCTTCTCAATCTTTCATTTAAGTCATTCGGAGCCAATTTTCTGTGGCATGTTTTTAGTATTGTTTGGTCCTGACTCAATAAACTTGGATTTCGAAGAGGGACTAAAAATTACACCTAGCGCTGGTGCTACCTCTGCATGTTGTGTTTAATATTAAATATGAGACTTGATATTCATGTTGTTGCGTATATCTCTTGACGAGATTGACATATAACAATAGTGGCTTCTTGGTATCTAACACTCCCCTTTGAAGTATATGCCGACTAGCCCAGCCCTGGGAAATATCACTTGCATCCTCAATGGCCATTTTGAGGCAATACAAGCTCAGGAAATCGATTATCTCAAAATGGTTCTACAATGATTGGGATCCTATTGCAGTATTAAAGAGTCATGTTGCTATTATTCTTTTGCACTCTTGCCGATTGGATTTGGCCATAGACTGTTGTATTAAAGAAAGAGGTTTTGTGTGGCTTAAATTTTCGGGTGTTTGGATTTCATAATTTCTAGTATCCCTACGCGTAGTGCATGAAAATTGCAGAAGCACCTATTTTCACAAGCAAATGGTAGTTGACTCAATGTTGGCCTTTCTTGACATCTTCAAAGAAGAATGAGACCACCTCAACCATGAACTCAAGATTGGTTATTATTCAATCTTAAAGATCAATTCAACTCCAGAATCAAGAATAATGGTAACTTGAAAATAGTATTTTTCTATGTTTACTTTTACTTTTTAAAGTTAAGTTGAATCACATTGTAAAGAGTTCCGTAGAAGTCAACACTCTTCATTTGCTGAGTTTGAATTGTAGAATCTGATTGTCAGTGTTTAAATGGTTCGAATTGATGAATTATTAGAGTTAATGAAAACTAATACTCACTAATGTCAACAATATAGTCACAACTTTAAATGGTTCGAATTGATGAATTATTAGAGTTAATGAAAACCAATACCCACTAATGTCAACAATATAGTCACAACTGACAAAGAAACTCTTCAAATTTGTTATAACTTGCTTGCAAGCTTTGCAAGCCAAAGTAGAACTACTTCAAATTCAGACTCAATTTCTTTATGATCAACTTCAATGAAAGAATCTTCAACATTATGAACTAGTTCTTGTTTAAAACAACCCTCTTTTCGATGATGATGTTGATGATTCAGATCAATAGTCAGTGTAGGAGCAACTCAGTGACCCAACTTCATATACAAGTGTAGATGAAGATGAAGTTGTGCATGAACAAGTTCAACTTTCTTTTTCCAAGACAATCATCAAACCTTTGGAAGAAATTAGAGACAATGAGCACAAAACATGTATAGATATGAAAAGGAAGTTACCTTTCATATTCCATATTATACCAAATCAATCCAATTGTTGGATTTTTTCAATAAAATTCATATTCACCTGTTCCAATTCAAGAGCAGATTCCTAAATGCCAACATTTTTATTGAGTTAGCCACATGGAATATCAGTGTTTTGATATTCATCCTCGTGAACATTATGGAAAGCATAATCATCCTTCAAACAAACGTTCCAAATGTAAGAATCCTACAAGAGTAAAGAAACATTATGGATGGATCACTTCTTGGCAATGTTCATCAATAGCCAAGAAGATATATCAATCATACTGAAAAATTCATTCTCGAGTATTGACACATCTTGCAATGGAAAGATTTTGGTCTTCTTACATTGTCCCTAACATGGGAGGATAATATCAATGATTAACAGTAAGGATTCAAGCTTTGAAGTCCTATCAATTGAGCAAGAACAAGCGAGTGAGAATCAAATCCATGTTCCATCAGTGTCATTTGGTTTCTTGTCTTCCTTAAACCACCATTTAGTAGAAGAGACTTACAACTTCTGCTAGACAACAGTTTGTGGTCATCTTAAACCTCCATTTAGTAGAAGACACAAGTTGGCTTCTGCTAAACAAGATTTTTTGGTCATCTTAAACCTCCATTTAGTAGAAGACATCAACTTCTTCTAGACAACAGTTTGTGGTCATATTAAACCTCCATTTAGTATAATACACCAGCTTCTACTAGACAACAGTTTGTGGGCTTCCTTAAATTACCACCACCATTTAGTAGAAGACATGATATTCTACTAGCCTTTTGGATTGTGGTCATCCCAAAACCGCCAGATTAAAAGATCACATTCAGCCATTCACAACTATCCACTTCCAAATTTCAGCTATTTTCTTGTACTCACATACACCCCTTTGTATTAAAGGGGGGAATGTTGGAAACCTAATCCATTTAGAGTTATGGTATTTTGTGCTACTCACTTAAGAATGAATATGAAAAGTCACAAGTGAATATGAACGGTCATCAGGAAACCAAGAGACCACTTGGAAGATGAATTCAAAGGTCGAGATCATGTATTTATATATGTATCAAATTAATGAAAAGTATTCCACGTTGATATACATTTGTGTGCATTCTAACAACCTAGATGTAGACATTTTAAAGATATGTTCACAGACAATTTATTTGCCAAATGTAACAACTAAATCAAACATCCATAGTTATTTGAAAACTAGTAGAAGATGTTAGAGGTTAGGTTGTTTACACTTACTCTTTACAATTTCCAAGGAATGTAATAGTTTCACTTTTGTTATGTGAATGTCATTTTTAAATGTAATAACTGCATTCTTTATTTTTACCATATATAATATGATATTTTTTTTATCTATTTCTCATGAATTTTCTTTCGATATAAAAATAGGATAATTTTTCGAGAAGAAATGTCTATAATTGACTCACCTAAAAAGCATGGAAAACAAATAACACGCATTGATGCATTTAAATTGAACCTAGATGATACAAATATTGAAGAAAATGTTGATTTTGAGGTTGAGATTAATATTGAAGAAGTTCTTCCAAAAAATAAAGGCAAGGGGTAGCTCCTAAAAGATCATCTAAACATGGATGGAAGTTAGGACAGAAATGGGTGTATCCTATAATAGGTTCAAATGGTGAAGAGCACATCAAGTGTTCATGGTGTGTCAAATTCAAAGGAGATACACCATATGCAAGGGAAAGTAGTAGTGCAATCCAATTAAGTGGATTAAATGGTCATGTTGTAACTGAGACTCATAAATTTTCAGTTCAACTATTGGAGAGTAAATCAAGGCAATCATATTTACCCATCACTAAACATGTTGACCTCAAGCTGGAAGTTGAGAAATCCAGAATAATGAGTGTCATGGAAACTATGTATTTTGTGGCTATAAAATATTTACCTTTAAAATTGTATAAATACTTATGTGACTTGCATAAGTACAAGGCAAAACCTAATATGTCTTTAACCAATGAATATTCTTCACATACTAATATTACATCTAGAAAAGAGTTTTTACTAGCAGCAAAAAAGGTTTACTAGAAAAAATTGAGGGTCAAAATTTGTTTCAGTCTTTTTTACTCTATTTTGGTGGATGAAATCACAAATAAAACAATGGAAGGACAACTTATTGTATATGTTACATATCTAATGGATGGAGGAATAGGATCACGTGCAACAAAATTCATTCTTCTTCTAAAAATCAAGGACAATATTGCACAATCAATGTATGAATCTCTATCATAATTATTATCTGAAATGGATTTATCAAAATATAAAATTGTGGGATTTGGGTCAGATAGATATTCATCTATGAAAGGTATTCATGGAGGATTGGTTGCTAAGTTTCTTCGTGAAGTGACTCATTTTTTATGCATTCATTTTGTAGCATGTCATGAGGCATTAGCTATAACCAATGCTTCAAATTATTTTCTTGAGTTTAATTATATTGATAAGTTGGTCAATAAAGTATATTATTGGTTGGAAAAATCTACAAAGAGGCATGAAGAACTTAAAAGTTTAATGGACTTATTTCAAATTCATAAGTTACATGTACTTCAAATTCATCAAATCCAATGGTTTTATATGAGACGGGTGATGAACAGGTTTGTCAAAACTATGTAAACATTATTAAAAGAATGGAAACATGATAACAGATAGGTGTATGAAATAGGAACAATATTTCAAGTTCATTTTTGTATTCCTGTGTAGGTGGATGTTCTAATTGAATTAAATAAGTTAAGTCGGAAATTGCAAGAGGAACGTATTGATATAACATCTATTGGTATGAAATTAGATGTGCTTATTGAACTTCTTCGCAAAAAATTCTTGCGAGATATGTTTGGAGTAGGTCATCTACATGTTTTATATTTGTTGACGAAATTGGAACATGGAAAATTGGAGTTTATTGATAATATAGGTGCTTCACATGTGCATATGTTAAAATTTGAAACTATACCTAATACATTTGGATCAAGTACTATGGAAGATTGTGTTTACTTGGGTAAATCTTTTGTCCAAAATTTGTTGATTGTATCAATGACATATTTACAAATTTGTTGATTGTATCAATGACATATTTACAAATTTGATAATATTCAATGTAGAAAAATTATTCAGTCCCCATTCTTACTTTGAAGAGAATGAAAGAAACTCTCAAACAAAATGATGGTTGAGACATTTATGTAAAAATTTTGATATTGGAGACTCACCAATAATTGATACAGAAAAATGTGAAGGTGAAATGGAAATTTTTATTATTACTCTGCATCGGGCATATTCAAAGAAAAGTTTTGAGCATGGAAACAATGTGAAGGATAACATGATGTTAAAATATTTGATGTGCTTAACCATAGACAATATCACAATATTTTCACCTAACCATAGGCATGCAGCCACCCTCGAGCACCATAACCTTTGCTAGATAGAATGATTATGGAAGTAGCACTAGAACCAACAGATAACCAAGAGAGTGCATCTTTCTCCAAAGATAGCTCACCAGACAGAAAGTCCCAAAAAACCATAGAACAAGAACAATACTCAATTGCAACATTTGCAGTTGCATTTACCAAGAATACCACCAATAATATCATAATACCACCAAGAATGTCACCAAGTATATCACCAAGAGATACTAGAAGGTAGGGTGCATATCTTAGGGTAGATAGCACTAGAGAGATAGACCAAGAATCACCCCAGAGGATCCACCTTCCATTCTTGCAGCTGCAGCTCCAAACTTATGCTATGCTTGAGAGAGTGAGTGAAGTGAGTGAGTACAAATGAGCTCAAGCACCCTCTATTTATAGTGGTTCTTTTCACCTTTCTGGGTCGACTTGTCCTTTTAGAATTTAGTACTTAAATATTAATTCTTTTACTGAGATGACTTGTCTTCTAGGGTTTTTACACATCTTTTTAGAGTTTCTCTTGCTTCCACAATATTCTATTCTAGCCAAAGGTTACACATGGAGGTTAATAACTCCCACAACTACCATAATATCAACACTCCCTCCTAGCTAGGGAGTATTAACTGTAATGGTCTCAAATATATCCATTCATTTCACGTGGTATGGGAAAGGATCTCATAGTCTTGCATACCATTCTACAAGTATCATCATCATAGCCACACATGCTATCTCATGATCATGCAAATCGAGTCATGAGCATCATCATCACTATCCATCTAGATGGAAGTGACCTCCAACATTATTGGTTAGCACACCATCCTAGGAAACACCTTCAACACTACTGGTGGTCTCCATGGAAATCTAGTAGTGATCTAGGTGGATATCAATGGCCACCCACCTTGTCCAATTGGCTCAAAACAACTTTCTGGCAATTTTGGCAATTTACTATTTTTAGCAGGTTTTAACTTTCGGGGCCATTTTGAGGGCCTAAATGAAGGTTTTTCAAGATAAAGGTTCTCAATGATATCCAAAAGAATAATTGAGACCCCAAAATGAATCTCCTCGACGATACCTTTACAACGAGCTATCATACGCCTAAAACAGAGATCGTATACAAAAGTTACGACCCCGGGAAGTTGATGTACTAACTTACCCAAACGGGGCCCACATGAATTTTGGCGCTTCTTCTCCTAGGGTTAGGTTTTTGGATGTCTAAGACTTTTGGCATTCCTGTTTATTTTAAAAAGGACTTCAGAGCCTCATTGTAATCATCTTCTTGCGAATGCGAGTAGCCGTCACATCTCTTCTCAGAGATAAGCTATCACCATTCTAGCGAGTCTTTCACTCTGTATTTTTACAGTCTCTGTACATTTATTTCATTAATAGAAATCGTGCATTATTGTATATATGTGTTTATGGTTGCATCTCTTATACATTTCTATTATATTATTGAATATCTGCGATATCTCTGTGCATTTCTTTATTATATCTCCGATCTCATTTTGTGCCGAAAATAATCTGGATCAGTGGTATCAGAGCAGGCTGCTCTTGATCATTTTTTCAGTGCATGTCCCTGACGAGGTCCGGTTATAGAAATTTGGGTCTCGAGCTTGTCTCTCTTGAAGACAATCTCTCTCGCACACCCAAGAAACCCTCAATGGTAAAAGAAAATAAAAACGACGAAGCAGACGATCTTATCAATCTATTGCTTGAGCAAGCTCTCACGCGACAGAGGGATGAAATGATGGAGAATTTTTCCCACATCCTTCAATGTCTGTTGATAGCATCAGACACATCTTCATCAAGTGGCCACTTTGGAGGCACCTCGCCTTTCAAGGTACAAGTTGATTTTGATATTCCTGTACTTGAAGGACAGATAGATACAGAAGCCCTAGAAAAATGGTTAACTCTGCTAGAAGGTTATTTCTCTGTTCACAATTTTTCCGACAAAGAAAAGATCACCTTCACAATCCTTAAAGCTCTCCCTCATGCCAAACAATGGTGGGAAACTTACTGGGAGAAAATTTCCACAGAGGAGTCTGGAATATATGGGGTCGATCTCACTTGGGATGTTTTTGTGGATGCGGTAAAGGAACAGTATTGCCCTGTTGGCAACTATGAGGACCAGTACATGAGATGGACCACACTGTGGAAAGAGAGGGGCCAAGCAGTTCCGGAGTTCACCAATACCTTCCATACCTTGCGCACCAAGTTGGGTATCAAAGACTCCGAGCGACATTTGGTTCTGAAATACCGTGGGGCTCTACACATATACATCCACACTTAAATGGATTTTCTGGACATCTCATCACTCGGTGTTGCTTGTCGATATCTTGTTAAAATTGAGAAGAAATTTAAGCACCAGAACAAATGGGAATTCGGGTCTGCAAATCCGCAACAACCAAAGTATGACAAAGACAACCCTAACAAACAGTCTCTTGAAAACCAGTCCAAGATACAGGAAAAGAAGGGTCATGGGAAGACAAAGAAGAACACCGAAAAATGGTGTGATTTCCACAAAAGCCCCTTGCACAACACCGATGAATGTCGCTCAAAACAGTCATTGGTGGCCGAGATCAAAGACAAGGAGTCGAACCCTGATTCAGAATCCAATTCTGAAAACACTGGTAAAAGACAGATCATTGACGCAGACCCCACTGCTATTGTCGCAACTGCATCAATTCAACTAGAAGAACCAACAGATCCCGAAGAGGGGGAGCGCCTTTTTCATTCACAGATGTGGGTGAAGAGGACCCCACTGCATTTTATTGTTGATAGCAGAAGCCAGAAGAACCTTATCTCAGCAGAGGTCGTCAAACAGTTGGGATTGTTGACAACACCACACCCATAGCCATACAACATCAGGTGGCTTCGCCAAGGACGAGATCTTCGTGTCAGCCAGCAATGTCGATTGTCATACGACATCCAACCCTTCAAAGACAAGGTATTATGTGATGTTTCCCCACTGGATGTCTGTGATGTTCTCTTGGGCCAGGCATATATGTGGAAGCGCCATGTTGTTTATGAGTCTCAACCCCATAGTGTCATTGTTACTTTGGGGGCTCATATCTACAGAATACCAGAGATAGTTCCAACTATTGTTCCACCTAAAAAGTGTCGCAAGGTAGTATCTTATACTGCAAAATTCATCTTCTTCACAATCTGTTCAAAAGAGGAACAAAAGGACACTGCAACCACTACAACCTTGCCCCAAGCACCTTCTATCCAACAGAAGCAGGTCGATAAGGCTGCAACAAAGTGAAAATATTCCTTCTGCACATCGTCCTCTCATGTATTTCAACTTTTTGAACAACCTCAACCTCAATAGGTTCGTGACAGATTTCCACAAACTGAGCAGCGTGACATCTCCAGTAAGACAAGCAACTCACCAAGATACAGATTCAACAAATGCATTTCCCTCTCCCTTGGGAACTCAACGCAATGGAGACCATTGCTTCCTAAGGAAGGAGGATTGATCTAGGTGGCTATCAGTGGCCACCCACCTTGTCCAATTGGATCAAAACAACTTTCTGGCAATTTTGGCAATTTACTAGTTTTAGCAGGTTTTAACTTCCGGGGCCATTTTGAGGGCCTAAATGAAGGTTTTTCGAGATCGAGGTTCTCAATGACATCTGAAATCATAATTGAGCCCCCAAAATGAATCTACTCGATGATACCTTTCCAGCGAGATATCATACGCCTAAAACGGAGATCGTATACAAAAGTTACGACCCTGGGAAGTTGATGTACTAACTTACCCAAACGGGGCCCACATGACTTTTGGCGCTTCTTCTCCTAGGGTTAGGTTTTTGGATGTCTAAGAATTTTGGCATTCCCGTTTATTGTAAAAAGGCCTTCAGAGCCTCATTGTAATCATATTCTTGCGAATGTGAGTAGCCGTCACATCTCTTCTCAGAGATAAGCTGCCACCATTCTAGCGAGTCTTTCACTCTGTATTTTTACAGTCTCTGTACATTTATTTCATTAATAGAAATCTTGTATTACTGTATATATGTGTTTATGGTTGCATCTCTGATACATTTCTGTTATATTATTGAATATCTGCGATATCTTTGTGCATTTCTTTATTATATCTCTGATCTCATTTCGTGCCGAAAATAATCTGGATCAGTGGTATCAGAGCAGGCTGCTCTTGATCATTTTTTTAGTGCATGTCTCTGACAAGGTCCGATTATAGAAAGTTGGTTCTCGATATTTTCTCTCTTGAAGACAATCGCTCTCGCACACCCAAGAAACCCTCAATGGTGGAAGAAAAGAAAAACAACGGAGCAGACGATCCTATCAATCTGTTGCTTGAGAAAGCTCTCACGCGACAGAGAGATGAAATGATGGAGAATTTTTCCCACATCCTTCAACGCCTGCCGATAGCATCAGGCGCATCTTCATCAAGTGGACACTTTGGAGGCACCTCGCCTTTCAAGGTACAAGTTGATTTTGATATTCGTGTATTTGAAGGACAGATAGATATAGAAGCCCTAGAAAAATGGTTAACTCTGCTAGAAGGTTATTTCTTTGTTCACAATTTTTCCGACAAAGAAAATATCACCTTTGCACTCCTTAAATCTCTCCCTCGCGTCAAACATTGGTGGAAAACTTACTGGGAGAAAAGTTCCACAGAGGAGTCTGGAATATATGGGGTCGATCCCACTTGGGATTTTTTTTTGGATGCGGTAAAGGAACAGTATTACCCTGTTGGCAACTATGAGGACCAATACATGAGATGGACCACATTGCGGCAAGAGAGGGGCTAAGCAGTTTCGCAGTTCACCAATACCTTCCATACCTTGCACACCAAGCTGGGTATCAAAGACTCCGAGCGACATTTGGTTCTGAAATACCGTGGGGCTCTACACAAATACATCCAGACTGAAATGGATTTTTTGGACATCTCATCACTCGGTGCTGCTTATCGACATGTTGTTAAAATTGAGTAGAAATTTAAGCACCAGAACAAACGGGAATTCGGGTCTGCAAATCCGCAACAACCAAAGTATGACAAAGACGGCCCTAACAAACAGTCTAATGAAAACCAGTCCAAGACACAGGAAAAGAAGGGTCATGGGAAGACAAAGAAGGACACTGGAAAATGGTGCAATTTCCACAAAATCCCCTGGCACAACACTGATGAATGTCGCTCAAAACATTCATTGGTGGTCGAGATCAAAGATAAGGATCTGAACCTTGATTTAGAATCCAATTATGAAAACATTGGTAAAGGACAAATCATTGACGTAGACCCCACTGCTATTCTCGCAATCGCATCAATTCAACCAGAAGAACCAACAGCTCCCGAAGAGGGGGGGAACCTTGTTCATTCACAGATGTGTGTGAAGGGGACCCCGATGCATTTTATTGTTGATAGCGGAAGCCAAAATAACCTCATCGCAACAGAGGTCGTCAAACAATTGGGATTATCGACAACACCACACCCGCAGCCATACAACATCGGGTGGCTTCGCCAAGGATGAGATCTCTGTGTCAGCCAGCAATGTCGATTGTCATACGACATCCTTCCCTTCAAGGACGAGGTATTATGTGATGTTTCCCCACTGGATGTCTATGATGTTCTCTTGGGGCAGCCATATATGTGGAAGCGCCATGTTGTTTATGAGTCTCAACCCCATAGTGTCATTGTTACTTTGGGGGTTCATCTCTACAGAATACCAGAGGTAGTTCCAACTATTGTTCCACCTAAAATGTGTCACAAGGTAGTATCTCATACTACAAAATTCAGCTTCTTCACAATCTGTTCAAAAGGGGAACAAAAGGACACTGCAACCACTACAACCTTGCCCCAAGAACCTTCTATCCAATAGAAGTAGGTCGACAAGGCTACAACAAAGTGAAAAGATTCCTTCTGCACATCGTCCTCTCATGCATCTTGACTTGTTGAACAACCTCAACCTCAACAGGTTCGTGACAGATGTCCACAAACTGAGGAGCGCGACATCTCCAGCAAGACAGGCAGCTCACCAAGATGCCGATTAACCAAACGCATTTCCCTCTCCCCCGAGAACTCAACGCAATGGATACCATTGCTTCCTAAGGAGGGAGGATTGATCCAGGTGGATATCAGTGGCCACCCACCTTGTCCAATTGGCTCAAAACAACTTTATGGCAATTTTGGCAATTTACTATTTTTAGCAGGTTTTAACTTCCGAGGCCATTTTGAGGGCCTAAATGAAGGTTTTTAGAGATTTAGGTTCTCAATGAGATCCAAAGGAATAATTGAGCTCCCAAAATGAATCTCCTCGACGATACCTTTCCAATGAGCTATCATACGCCTAAAACAAAGATCGTATACAAAAGTTACGACCCCGGGAAGTTGATGTACTAACTTACCCAAACGGGGCCCACATGACTTTTGGTGCTTCATCTCCTAGTGTTAGTTTTTTAGATGTCTAAGACTTTTGGCATTCCCGTTTAATGTAAAAAGGCCTTCAGAGCCTCATTGTAGTCATCTTCTTGTGAATGCGAGTAGCCATCACATCTCTTCTCAGAGATAAGCTGCCACCATTCTAGCGAGTCTTTCCCTCTGTATTTTTACAATCTCTGTACATTTATTTCATTAATAGAAATCATGTATTACTGTATATTTGTGTTTATGGTTGAATCTATGATACATTTCTGTTATATTATTGAATATCTGCGATATCTTTCTGCATCTCTTTATTATATCTTCGATCTCATTTCGTGCAGAAAATAATCTGAATCAGTGGTATCAAAGCAGGCTGCTCTTGATCGTTTTTTCAGTGCATGTCCCCGACGAGGTCCGATTATATAAAGTTGGGTCTTGAGATTTTCTCCCTTTAAGACAATCGCTCTCGCACACCCAAGAAACCCTCAATGGTGGAAGAAAAGAAAAATGATGGAGCAGACGATCATATCAATTTGTTGCTTAAGCTCTCACGCTACAGAGGGACGAAATGATGGAGAGTTTTGCCCACATCCTTCAACGCCTACCAATAGCATCAAGCGCATCTTCATGAAGTGGCCACTTTGGAGGCACCTCCCCTTTCAAGGTACAAGTTGATTTTGATATTCCTGTATTTGAAGGACAAATAGATGAATAAGCCCTAGAAAAATGATTAACTCTGCAAGAAGGTTATTTCTCTGTTCACAATTTTTCCGACAAAGAAAAGATCACCTTCGCACACCATAAGTCTCTCCCTCATGTCAAACATTGGTGGGAAACTTACTGGGAGAAAAGTTCCAGAGAGGAGGCTGGAATATATGGGGTCGATCCCACTTGGGATTTTTTTGTGGATGCGGTAAAGGAACAGTATTACCCTGTTGGCAACTATGAGGACCAATACATGAGATGGACCATACTGCGGCAAGAGAGGGACCAAGCAGTTCCATACCTTGCGCACCAAGCTGGGTATCAAAGATTCCGAGTGACATTTGGTTCTGAAATACCGTGGGGCTCTACACAGATACATCGAGACTGAAATGGATTTTCTGGACATCTCATCACTCAGTAATGCTTATCGATATGCTGTTAAAATTGAGCAGAAATTTAAGCACCAGAACAAACGGGAATCCGGGTCTGCAAATCCACAACAACCAAAGTATGAAAAAGACATCCCTAACAAACAGTCTCCCGAAAACCAGTCCAAGACACAGGAAAAGAAGGGTCATGGGAAGACAAATAAGGACACCAGAAAATGGTGCGATTTCCACAAAATCCCCTGGCACAACACCGATGAATGTCACTCAAAATAGGCATTGGTGGCCGAGATCAAAGACAAGGAGCCGAACCCTGATTTAGAATCCAATTCTGAAAACACTGGTAAAGGATAGATCATTGATGCAGACCCCACTTCTATTGTCGCAACCGCATCAATTCAACCAGAAGAACCAACAAATCCCGAAGAGGGGCAGCGCCTTTTTCATTCACAGATATGGGTGAAGGGGACCCCGCTGTATTTTATTATTGATAGCGGAAGCTGGAATAACCTCATCTCAGCCAAGGTCGTCAAATAGTTGGGATTGTCGACAACACCACACCCGCAGCCATACAACATCGTGTGGCTTCGCCAAGGACGAGATCTCCGTGTCAGCCAACAATTTCGATTGTCATACGACATCCAACCCTTTAAGGATGAGGTATTATGTGATGTTTCCCCTCTGGATGCCTGTGATGTTCTCTTGGACCAGCCATATATGTGGAAGCACCATGTTGTTTATGAGTCTCGACCTCGTAGTGTCATTGTTACTTTGGGGGCTCATCTCTACAGAATACTAGAGGTAGTTCCAAATATTGTTCCACCTAAAAAGTGTCGCAAGGTAGTATCTCATACTGCAAAATTCAACTTATTCACAATCTGTTCAATGCAATGGAGAATGTTCTTCCTAATGAGGGAGGATTGATCCAGGTAGATATTGGTGGCCACCCACCTTGTCCAATTGGCTCAAAACAACTTTCTCACAATTTTGGCAATTTACTATTTTTAGCAGGTTTCAACTTCCGGGGCCATTTTGAGGGCCTAAATGAAGGTTTTTTGAGATCAATATTCTGAATGATATCCAAAGGAATAATTGAGCCCCAAAAATGAATCTCCTTTACGATACCTTTCCAACGAGCTATCATATGCCTAAAACGAAGATCGTATACAAAAGTTACAACCTCGAGAAGTTGATGTACTAACTTACCCAAACGGGGCCCACATGACTTTTGGCACTTCATCTCCTAGGGTTAGGTTTATGGATGTCTAAGACTTTTGGAATTCTCGTTTATTGTAAAAAAACCTTGAGAGCCTCATTGTAATCATCTTCTTGCGAATGCGAGTAGCCGTCACATCTCTTCTCAAAGATAAGTTGCCACCATTCTAGCGAGTCTTTCACTCTATATTTTTACAGTCTCTGTACATTTCTTTCATTAATAGAAATCATGTATTATTGTATATATGTGTTTATGGTTGCATCTCTGATACATTTATGTTATATTATTGAAAATCTGCGATATCCCTGTGCATTTCTTTATTATATCTCCGATCTCATTTCGTGCCGAAAATAATCCGGATCATTGGTATCAAAGCAGGCTGCTCTTGATCATTTTTTCAGTGCATGTCCCCGACGAGGTCCGGTTATAGAAAGTTGGGTCTTGAGCTTTTATCTCTTGAAGACAATCGCTCTTGCACACCCAAGAAACCCTCAATGGTGGAAGAAAATAAAAACGGCGGAGCAAACGATCCTATCAATCTATTGCTTGAGCAAGCTCTCACGCGAGAGAGGGACAAAATGATGGAGAATTTTTCCCACATCCTTCAATGCCTGCCAATAGAATCAGGCGCATCTTCACCAAGTGGCCAATTTGGAGGCACCTCGCCTTTCAAGGTACAATTTGATTTTGATATTCCGGTATTTGAAGGACAGATAGATGCAGAAGCCCAGGAAAAATGGTTAACTCTGTTAGAAGGTTATTTCTTTGTTCACAATTTTCCGACAAAGAAAAGATCACATTCGCACTCCTTAAAGATCTCTTTCATGTCAAACATTGGTGGGAAACTTACTGGGAGCAAATTTCCACAGAGGAGTCTGGAATATATGAGGTCGATCCCACTTGGGATTTTTTTGTGGATGAAGTAAAAGAACAATATTACCCTTTTGGCAACTATGAGGACCAGTACATGAGATGGACCACACTGCGGCAAGAGAGGGGCCAAGTAGTTTCGCAGTTCACCAATACCTTCCATACCTTGCGCACCAAGCTAGGTATCAAAGACTCCGAGCGACATTTGGTTCGAAAATACCGTGGGGCTCTACACAGATACCTCCAGACTTAAATGGATTTTCTGGACATCTCATCACTCGATGCTGCTTAGGGTCGTCTTTGTCATACTTTGGTTGTTACGGATTTTAAAATTGAGCAGAAATTTAAGCACCAGAACAAACAGGAATTCAGGTCTGCAAATCCGTAACAACCAAAGTATGACAAAGACGACCCTAACAAACAGTCTCCCAAAAACCAGTACAATACATAGGAAAAGAAGGGTCATGGGAAGACAAAGAAGGACACTGGAAAATGATGTGATTTCCACAAACTCCCCTGGCACAACACCGATGAATGTCGCTCAAAACAATCATTGGTGGCCGAGATCAAAGACAAGGAGCCGAACCCTGATTCAGAATCCAATTTTGAAAGCAATGGTAAAGGATAGATCATTGACATAGACCCCACTGCTATTGTCACAACCACATCAATTCAACTAGAAGAACCAACAGATCCCGAAGAGTGGGGGCACCTTTTTGATTCACAGATGTGGGTGAAGGGGACCCTGCTGCATTTTGTTGTTGATAGCGGAAGCCAAAATAACCTCATCTCAGTAGAGGTCGTCAAACAGTTGGGATTGTCGACAACACCACACCCGCAGCCATACAACATCGGGTGGCTTCACCAAGGATGAGATCTCTATGTCAGCCAACAATGTCGATTGTCATACGAAAACTAGCCCTTCAAGGACGAGGTATTATGTGATGTTGCCCCACTGGATGTCTGTGATGTTCTCTTGTGCCATCCATATATGTGGAAGCGCCATGTTGTTTATGAGTCTCAACCCTGTAGTGTCATTGTTACTTTGGGGGCTCATCTCTACAGAATACCAGAGGTACTTCCAACTATTGTTCCACCTAAAAAGTGTCGCAAGGTAGTATCTCATACTGCAAAATTCACCTTCTTCACAATCTGTTCAGAAGGGGAACAGAAGGACACTACAACCACTACAACCTTGCCCCAAGCACCTTCTATCCAATAGAAGTAGGTTGACAAGGTTGCAGCGAAGTGAAAAGATTCCTTCTGCACGTCATCCTCTCATGTATCTTGACTTGTTGAACAACCTCAACCTCAACAGGTTCGTGACAGATTTCCACAAACTGAGCAGCGCGACATCTCTAGCAAGACAAGTAGCTCACCAAGATGCAGATTCAACAAACGCATTTCCCTCTCACCCGGGAACTCAAAGCAATGGATACCATTGCTTCCTAAGGAGGGAGGATTGATCCAGGTGTATATCGGTGGCCACCCACCTTGTCCAATTGGCTCAAAACAACTTTCTGGCAATTTTGGCAATTTACTATTTTTAGCAGGTTTTAACTTTCGGGGCCATTTTGAGGGCCTAAATGAAGGTTTTTCGAGATCGAGGTTCTCAATGATATACAAATTCATAATTGAGCCACCAAAATGAATCTCCTCGATGATACCTTTCCAACGAGCTATCATACGCCTAAAACGAAGATCGTATACAAAAGTTACGACCCCGGGAAGTTGATGTACTAACTTACCCAAACGGGGCCCACATGACTTTTGGCGCTTCATCTCCTAGGGTTAGGTTTTTGGATGTATAAGACTTTTGGCATTCCTTTGTACTGTAAAAAGGCCTTCTTGCGAATGCGAGTAGCTGTCACATCTCTTCTCAGAGATAAGTTGCCACCATTCTAGCGAGTCTTTCACTCTGTATTTTTACAGTATCTGTACATTTATTTCATTAATATAAATCATGTATTATTGTATATCTGTGTTTATGGTTGCATCTCTGATACATTTATGTTATATTATTGAATATCTGCGATATCTCTGTGCATTTCTTTATTATATCTCAAATCTCATTTCGTGCCGAAAATAATCTGGATCAGTGGTATCAGAGCAGGCTGCTCTTGATCGTTTTTTCAGTGCATGTCCCCGACGAGGTCCAATTATAGAAATTTGGGTCTCAAGCTTGTTTCTCTTGAAGACAATTTCT
>ML801101.1:42763-62158 GCA_009831015.1 Picea engelmannii | reverse complement strand
GCCTCATTGTAATCATCTTCTTGTGAATGCGAGTAGCTGTCACATCTCTTCTCAGAGATAAGCTGCCACCATTCTAGCGAGTCTTTCACTCTGTATTTTTACAGTCTCTATACATTTCTTTCATTAATAGAAATCGTGTATTATTGTATATCTGTGTTTATGGTTTCATCTCTGATACATTTCTGTTATATTATTGAATATCTACGATATCTCTGTGCATTTCTTTATTATATCTCCGATCTCATTTCGTGCTGAAAATAATCCGGATCAGTGGTATCAGAGCAGGCTGCTCTTGATCATTTTTTCAGTGCATGTCCCCGATGAGGTCTGATTATAGAAAGTTGGGTCTCAAGCTTGTCTCTCTTGAAGACAATCACTCACGCACACCCAAGAAATCCTCAATGGTGGAAGAAAAGAAAAACGACGGAGTAGATGATCATATCAATCTGTTGCTTGAGCAAGCTCTCACGCGACTGAGGGACAAAATTATGGATAATTTTCCCCACATCCTTCAACGCCTGCTGATAGCATCAGGCGCATATTCATCAAGTGGCCACTTTGGAGGAACCTTGCCTTTCAAGGTACAAGTTGATTTTGATATTCCTGTATTTGAAAGATAGATAGATGCAGAATCCCTAGAAAAATGGTTAACTCTGCTAGAAGGTTATTTCTCTGTTCATAATTTTTCTGACAAAGAAAAGATCACCTTCACACTCCTTAAATCTCTCCCTCATGTCAAACATTGGTGGGAAACTTACTGGGAGCAAAGTTCCACAGAGGAGTCTGGAATATATGGGGCCGATCCCACTTGGGAATTTTTTGTGGATGCGGTAAAGGAACAGTATTACCCTGTTGGAAACTATGAGGACCAGTACATGAGATGGACCAC
Organism: Picea engelmannii; assembly: GCA_009831015.1. Lineage (NCBI taxonomy): Eukaryota > Viridiplantae > Streptophyta > Pinopsida > Pinales > Pinaceae > Picea > Picea engelmannii. The sequence goes on along the minus strand of ML801101.1, from coordinate 61,269 downwards.
ATTGCGGCAAGAGAGGGGCAAATCAGTTCCGCAGTTCACCAATACCTTCCATACCTTGCGCACCAAGATGGGTATCAAAGACTCCAAGCGACATTTGGTTCTGAAATACCGTGGGGCTCTACACAGATAAATCTAGACTGAAATGGATTTTATGGACATCTCATCACTCGATGTTGCTTATCGATATGTTGTTAAAATTGTGCAGAAATTTAAGCACCAGAACAAACAGGAATTCAGGTCTGCAAATCCGCAACAACCAAAGTATGACAAAGATGGCCCTAACAAACAGTCTCCTGAAAACCAGTCCAAGACACAAGAAAAGAAGGGTCATGGGAAGACAAAGAAGGACACCAGAAAATGGTGTTATTTCCACAAAATCCCCTGGAAAAACACCAATGAATGTAGCTCAAAATAGTCATTGGTGGCCGAGAACAAAGACAAGGAGCCGAACCCTGATTCAGAATCCAATTATGAAAACACTGGTAAAGGACAGATCATTGACGCAGACCCCACTGTTATTGTCACAACCGCATCAATTCAACCAGAAGAACCAACAAATCCCGAAGAGGGGGAGCACCTTTTTCATTCATAGATGTGGGTGAAGGGGACCCCGCTGGATTTTATTGTTGATAGCGGAAGCCAGAAGAACCTCATCTCAGCAGAGGTCGTCAAACAGTTGGGATTGTTGACAACACCACACCCGTAGCCATACAACATCGGGTGGCTTCGCCAAGGATGAGATCACCATGTCAGCCAACAATTTCAATTGTCATACGGCATCCATCCCTTCAAGGATGAGGTATTATGTGATGTTTCCCCACTGGATGTCTGTGATGTTCTCTTGGGCCAGCCATATATGTGGAAGCACCATGTTGTTTATGAGTCTTGACCCCATAGTGTCATTGTTACTTTGGGGACTCATATCTACAGAATACCAAAGGTAGTTCCAACTATTGTTCCACCTAAAAAGTGTCGCAAGGTAGTATCTCGTACTGCAAAATTTAGCTTCTTCACAATCTGTTCAAAAGGGGAACAGAAGGACACTGCAACCACTACAACCTTGCCCCAAGCACCTTCTATCCAACAGAAGCAGGTCGAAAAGGATGCAGTAAAGTGAAAAGATTCCTTCTGCACATAATCCTCTCATGTATCTCGACTTGTTGAACAACCTCAACCTCAACAGGTTCGTGACAGATTTCCACAAACTGAGCAGCGCGACATCTCCAGCAAGACAAGCAACTCACCAAGATGCAGATTCAACAAACGCATTTCCCTCTCCCCCAGGAACTCAACACAATGGATACCATTTCTTCCTAAGGAGGGAGGATTGGTCCAGGTGGATATCAGTGGCCACCCACCTTGTCCAATTGGCTCAAAACAACTTTCTGGCAATTTTGGCAATTTACTATTTTTGGCAGGTTTTAACTTTCGGGGCCATTTTGAGGGCCTAAATGAATTTTTTTTGAGATATAGGTTCTCAATGATAATCAAAGGCATAATTTAGCCCCCAAAATTAATCTCCTCTACAATACCTTTCCAACGAGCTATCATACGCCTAAAACGGAGATCGTATACAAAAGTTACGACCCTAGGAAGTTGATGTACTAACTTACCCAAACAGGGCCCACACGACTTTTGGCGCTTCATCTCCTAGGGTTAGGTTTTTGGATGTCTAAGAATTTTGGAATTCCTGTTTACTGTAAAAAGGCCTTCAGAGCCTCATTGTAATCATCTTCTTGCGAATGCGAGTAGACATCACATCTCTTCTCAGAGATAAGCTGCCACCATTCTAGCGAGTCTTTCACTCTGTATTTTTACAGTCTCTGTACATTTCTTTCATTAATAGAAATCGTGTATTACTATATATCTGTGTTTATGGTTGCATCTCTGATACATTTCTATTATATTATTGAATATCTGTGATATCTCTGTGCATTTATTTATTATATCTCCGATCTCATTTTGTGCCGAAAATAATCCGGATCAAGTAGTGGTACACAGTTACTACAATTCCATCCAATAGATCACAACAGTGTCAATCCATAGTAGTACACAACTATTTTCCAGTGGTACACAACCACTCCTAGTGGTGCACAACTACTATCTAGTGACACAGTCACTACCAGTGGAACACATCCACCATGGTAGTACATAGCTATTTTCCAGAGACATACAGTCTCCATTGCAATCAACTAATAGCTACACAAGCTATAACCATGTAGTACAATAGTCTCTTGGCATCAAATCATATCATCATCTGCATCAACTCTCAAGGCCATACTACATCTGAGTAATCGAGCATGATGCTAAATAATTCATGTGTTGAAATTAGTGCACTCAGCAGAGTGTCTCGCATAAATAACTCACTCAACAGAGCGATACATGGACCATCCTTCTAATCCGGACATATGTCCTAGAAGAATGATTGTCCCAAAAGATGATGAATTCTTTGCAATGGGATACAAGGACCATTCTTCTAATCCTGACATACGTCCTAGAAGAATGTCAATCCTCCCAAATGATGAAATCCATGCCATGGGCTATAGAGACCATTCCTACAAGAATTTCAATCTCATACTATTTTCTAATCGGGTCACCATATGTACCATAGATATCAATATCTACCCATATGTGCCTTAGAAATTATCAGTCTAGTATCAACCACCCTAATCGGGATGCCATATCCTTAGGGGGAGGACTATTCAACCTGATTGGGCCATTAAATGTGCCTTAGGAGAATATCGGTCCTGGACCATTTTCCTAATTGGGCCACAATTTGTGCCTTAGGAAAATAGTAGTCCATGATACTTCAACAATTTGTCAACTTGGACCATTCTCCATAGGGAAAATGTCAATCCACTAGCAATTTGTTCTTCCTGGACCATTCTCTGCCTAAAGAATGTATGTCCACCATTCTAGTCCCAAATAATAATGCATGAGACAAATATCCTTCGTATCAAATTAAAATGATAACTCCCTCTTACATAGAATAATGAGAGTCTCTACACCTGTCGGAAACAAATCATCAACATATAGTAGCAAGATCATAGGTGCATCATTCACAACCTTGTAATAAAGGTTTGGATCAGCATAGCTCTTGGAAAATCCAAGTCTCATCAAGTAACTATAAATTTGTGCATACCAAGCTCTTGGAGCTTGCTTGAGTCCACACAAGACATTTTTTAATTTGCATACATGGGTTTCTCTCGGGTGTACCTCAAAACCTTGAGGTTTCTCTATGTATACTTCTTCCTCAATTAATCCATTGAGAAAAGTGGTCTTTACATCCATCTGATGTAAACTCCAACCCATGGATATTGCAAGAGATATGATGGCTCTAAGATAGGTGTATCCGGCAACTGGAGCTAACGTCTCATCATAGTCTTCTCCCTCCTGTTGGGAGAACCCTCTAGCCACGAATCTTGCCTTGTATTTATCGATACTCCCATCTACTGCATGCTTTATCTTGTCAACCCATTTTGAAGTTACTACAAACTTTCCTTCAGGTCTAGGTACAATTTCTCATACATCATTTTTCATGATGGATTGATATTCTTCCATCATAGCTTCCTTCCATTCTTCTTGACTCACAACCAAAGATCCTCAAGCATTCAACACTTGGCTTCTTTCCAAAGAAAGATTCTTCTAGAGTCATGTTCTTCAATATATGATGAAGACTTCTATTTTGGACATATACGGCTATAATAATTGCTTCTCCCCATAGAAACATGGATAGATTATGGTCATTCATCATTGCCTTGATATATTCTTCAATGGATCGGTTCTTTCTTTCTACTACATCATTTTGTTGAGGATTGTATGGGAAAATTAGCTCCCTCCTAGTCTTGGCTGCTTTTCAAAAAGAAACAAGCTCCTTGGAGGTGTATTCTCCTCCATTATTATATCTTGATTTTCTTGTATCTGAGTGAATGATGTCCAAAAACTCCTTTTTCTTTCCACGCTTCCTTTAGAATTGGTGCTTGGTGAGATCACCTTCCTCACCACTTGATGGAATCATTTGCTCCATGTTTGCAACTTTCATTGTAGCTCCTTCTCAGAGCTATTGCCCGTGACCTTCCCGGAAAAAGAACAACAAGATCAAAAGTATTTCCAATAGCATTTTCATATAAACATATATATGGATCATAGAATTACCATGGTGACCTTCCTGGGAACAAGAAATATCTTCTAGAGGAGATGTTAGTTCATCAAACAAGTGCAATAAGCATCTATATCAATAGTACTTACATGCAACCAAGTATACCTAATAGTAATAGAATATTTCAAATATTGTTTTCACAACTATAGTGTTTACTTGTACTATAGCAACTATCAAACTTGAATTGTGCAAATTGAAACTTAACAATTTGATCAAGCAAACCTAGAACCTAGAGCCTCAACTGCTTGTTCCTCTGAATGTATTGAATCCAAGATCATTGCTTGGGAAAGGTCTCTTGTACATTCCCTGCAAAACATACTCATGCTTTGTTGGACAATATAACATAAAAATCATATACAAGTGCATACCTTTGAAATTTGTAGTATCGTTCAGCTTGTCTTCTAATCTAGAACTAGACACCATCTTGAAAAGAAGAGGTTAGAAATTGAATAAAAAGGGTTCAATAATTAGAACAAGCTAGAAACCCTGAAATTTCAACTTTGACCACAAAATCAATTTTTGACCAAAAGTCAACCTTTTGACTTTTTGACCAGTCAACCATTGACTTTGACTTTGACCAAAAACTCAAACTTGACATTTTTGTTGGCCAAGGACACCAGAGAGTGCGCTAGTCTAGGGCACACTAGAATATCCAAAAATTAGGTCCAACGCTTCAATTAAGGTCCCCAAAGAGTTGGATTAGGGTTTGTTACAATTGCAAAATTAGAAACCCTAGTTGCAGCTGCAACTGGTGCTACAACAAGCTTGACAAAGAACTCTCACTCTACCTTCTAGTGGTTAGAATGTTCTGAAGATATTGTGGGCCCATAACCTATTAAAATATTCGATGTTCTCGTTTAACCATAGACAATATCATAATATTATCACCTAACCATAGGCACGCAGCCACCCCCGAGCACCATAACCTTTACTAGATAGAATGCTTCTAGAAGAAACACTAGAACCAACAGATAACCAAGAGAGCACATATTTCTCCAAAGATAGCTCACCAGACATAAAGTCCCAAAAAACCACAGAACAAGAACAATACTCAATTAAGTTGCAGTTGTAGTTACCAAGAATGCCACCAAAAATATCAGAATACCACCAAGAATGTCACCAAGTATATCACCAAGAGATACTAGTAGAAGTTAGGGTGCATATCTTAGGCTAGATATTGCTAGAGAGATAGACCAAGAATCACCCTAGATGATCCACATTCCATTCTTGCAGTTGCAACTCCAAAATTGTGTTATGCTTGAGAGAGTGAGTGAGTACAAATGAGCTCAAGCACCCAATATTTATAGTGGTTCTTGTCACATGTTTGGGACGACTTGTCCTTTTATAGGCTAATACTTAAATATTATATTCTAGCCAAAGGTTACACATGGAGGTTAATACCTCCCGTAGCTACCATAATATCAACACCTCAGTCGTGTGAGTCTTACCCAAATTTAATGAAATTGTGGCAAATTGTTCTTACTCTTCTTGCTAGCATAGCTAATTGTGAAAACATATTATTTAAGTTTAATCATATAAAAATGATGATGGATCTAGACTCTCTAGAAACATTAGACACTTTGATGTATTTATCTTTATCATCACCTCAATAATTACATGAGGTAGATTGGAACACAATTTATGAAACTTGGACAGATAACCTCTTTCACTACATGAAGGTCAGAATACGTTATTCAAATTTGTAATGTCCAATATTTTTAGTAATGCATTTAAATGAATATTTTATGTCAGTAAAAATATTATCACTATATATATTTAATTAAAAATAAATAAAGTTGTGTCAAATTATTTGAATTTAATTTAATGGTTAAGGAGTTATTACGCCGATAGGCGTCCCCCCTATTGGAATTGTTGGGTTAATCATCCTTTTAATTACAAAATTTAATCCGATGGCTAGAAAGTGAAGATGCTGACATATTCTTCGTCTTACATTCAAATGGATGAATGAGATTTGCCTAATTAACTCTCTTGCATTTATCAATGCATCCGTTTATCATGTTTACTTTTTCACTTTTACAAAAAATGATTAAGAATTTACTAGGTCAACTTATCAATTGCCACGAATCATGATTTAGTAAATCCAAACAAAATTACTTCAATTTAACATTTACCTCTTTAGTTTTAACATTTACCCAGCATCAATTAATGTGGCATATCCTTACTTATCTCTTCATGTCCGCTAGGTTTGGCCATCTCTCCCATTGATGTATGGATCACTCGACTGGATGCGCGTGGCAATCTCCCATAGATGTATGGATCACAGGTGTTATTTTCCACTTACGTTTCATATTTACTTGGGACTGGATGTGCATGGAAATGGAGGACCAGGTGTCCTAGCAGTGGTGTTTCATATTTCCCTGGACGTGGATGAGCATGGTGGTGTCCTAACGTGTTAAATTTGAATAACTCCCAAAAAAAACTCCACCCAAGGAATCCATGACAAACTCTAGACAATCCAACCACCCAAGGAATATGTGCCTGCCTCTGAACCTTATCCGTCCCAAAACCTTATTCTTTTCTCATTTGAATGGAATGATTAAATTTTCATATTTTTTTTTCCAGATTCTATTGAATTTGGTAACTGTGCTTTACAAACACAGTACGTCCAAAAACCCTATTCTTTTGTCATTTTAATGGAATTATTAAATTTTCATTTTTTTTTGAGATTGTATTAGTTGTGGATTGGTTTTGAAGAATGTTTTTTTAAATAATATAGATTAACAATTTTTTTAAATGATTTTGGAAATTTTATTTTTATTAAAATTTAGTTTTATAAAAATTTTAAGATTTATTGGAGTTAAAAACTTGAATAGGTATGAATATAATAGTTAAGAACATATATTTTCTCATTACAAGTTTAAATTCAAAATAAAAAGAGTGAGAATTTAGAGATATTGTATATATATGGTTGAACCAAATCTAACAGACTAGAATTTAGAAGATATTGTATATATCTGGTTGAACCAAAACCAATAGAGATTATATTAAAGGGTAGCTGCCATCTAACCAGACAATGAATTAATACCATCGAAATTTTATAAGTTTGACACGATAAAGTTCAAGCATGGAAAAATAAGCAAGGGTTCTATTTAAAGCCAGCCATAGCCTTTCTCAAACAAAAGCAGATTTGGACGTGGATTAATCATATTTACCTGGACTATTTCATACGCCATGTCTACTAAACATTTATTAACATTTATTGTATCATCCCTTTCACTATTCCACGAGATGTATCCGTCATTTCACGAGATGTATTTGTCGTTTCACTATGCCACGAGAGGCCAGGGAGAGGAGTGGATTAGCCTGTCGTTTCAATATGCCACGAGAGGCCAAGGAGAGGAGTGGATTAGCCTGTATATTGTGTTTACGTGTAGTAATGTTTCTAAGGCATGTTGAAAATTTATCTCTGCACAGATTTTCATGACGTGACAAGAAGAGAAGTGGAAATACATATAGGTGACCATTTCTTTCTGTTTATCATATTACATATCAAGAGAGGATACCATTGTTGATTTCTAATACAATTCTTGTGCAACAACAAAAGACACAGGAGGTTGATTACAAATTTTCGCTGCAAACACATTGAGGTATATTAATATCTGTTTTCTATGAATTGATATGCGCCTGTTTTCTATGAATTAATATATGTTTTAATATGAATTGATATGCACCTTTTTAATATGAATTGATATGCGCCTGTTTTCTATGTTCAGATTTATATGCACCTGTTTTTTATGTTCAGATTTATATGCTTTTAAATAAGTGATTTCTACTACAACTATTATGCATTAGAAAGGACAAAAGAGGTCGCTGGCACTGCATCAGTAAAGGACAAAAGAGATCGGTGGAAAAGACTGCAAACAGATTGAGGTAGGTTGATATGTATCTCACTTGCTTTTTCACAGTTTTATGCGTTCACACTTCTGCAATCTTAGACTGTACATCCTTATTATGAAGCTGAGTAATCTTTTGACTATACATCGTTCTTCCCTGCTGCCACTTTAGAACCAAAACAATGACAATTGTGTAATCAATGTTAAATGATTAGAATTAAACGATGAAGTTGATATCCACCAGGAGCTAGTTGCATGTAATCGACAGGGTTCAACATTTGTGCTAGGGGTTAAACCTTTCTGGAATAATATTTAACATTTAAATTTAACATTCGACGGCAGCAAAAAATAACCAAAACAATGAAAATTGTGTAATCAATGTTAAATGATTAGAATTAAACAATGAAGTTGATATCCGCCAGAAGTTGGTTTCATGTAATCGACAGGGTTGGTTGCATGTAATCGACAGGGTTCGGCATTTGTGCCAGGGGTAAAACCTTTTTGAAATAATATTTAACATTTAAATTTAACATTCGACAGCAGCAGAAAATTCCAGAAAAAAAGGAAACACTAGATATTCCAAGGTTGCATTCGGAATTCAATGTTTAAATAACATGCGAACCTACCTTCAGGAAGCATAGAATTGCGAACATGGTTGTAAGAAAGATAGTTCTTCTTAATATTATGAAGTAAACCAAATTTAAATTATTGTGCAAATATAGGAAATGACATCTAACATATAACATATACACATGCAGTCTTCCCACACAATTGTACTCCAACCAATTACCAAAGAGCAATGTCATAGCTCCACGACCAGGTCTTGCAAATTTTCACTATAGTTCCTGTGCACTTAATTGCTCTATAAATTTAGCTCCCGTGTTTCGAACCCCTGACCCGTCCTTGTAAATTCAAGGCCTTTAGAATACTCATTTCTCAACAAGGGTTTAATTTAAGGCTTTGAATTTAATTCCATTGTTGATCAACATGAGCAAGCGAAAAGAACGAAGTTCAGTAGAGTTGTACAAGCGAACTGCCAAGTTGTCTAGGCAATGGGTGCTTAATGAATTTAAAAACCATTTACATTTTTTGTGTTACATATTCAAATATGCTTACTCAAAAGCTTTAGTATGGTTAATGTTGGATTATAGCCCACTATTTTCTGTTTTGGATTAAGAATCTGATCTTCTAGCCCTCTTTCACATTAAGGTAAACTAGAAATGGGTGACGTCGAGTTTACATAATAGAGATGTTAATATATAATTCAATTTGGTTTCTTTGACATGTTAAATGAGTTTACATGATATCTTGTCAATTTAGTATTTATTGGTGTTAATAATTATGCGGATTAGTAATTCACAATATATTTATTCAAGGATTGTTTATCTCTGGCTGAAAAACATAAATTACAGATAAATTTTATACAATTCTGGGTTTTAGCTTGAAATAGTTTGTAATCCGTACACTCTCTATGTCTATTCAAGAAACTCACAATTGTATTCTTGGAACTGTAGTGGGTGTGTCACAATTGTATTCTTGGAACTGTAGTGGGTGTGTCTAGACAGGTGGGTTCATACGCCAAAACTGGCGTGTTGGGTAAGGACTAAAAATCATATGACCTAAAAATTATTAAAGGTTGGTGTGACCAGGCCTCGGCCAAGTGAGATATTCACAGAAACAAACCCATTGAGAATGATCCTTAATCGATGATACTAATTCTATGAATTTTTCAAGCCTCGACTAAATTTCCAACAAATCAAAAACCCTAATTTCTATAAAATATTTTACAGGCCATAAACGAATGTTAATATTGGTGCAATATTAACAAGTATTATTCTATTTTGTTTTTGAATAATTTAGAATAATACTTGTTAATATTGCACCAATATTAACATTCGTTAATCATTTGAGAATGTTTGTTAATCATTAGGGTCTTATTAACAAACCCACTTAGAATGATCCTTAATCGATGATACTAATTCTATGAAATTCTATGAATTTTTCAAGCCTCGGCTAAATTCCCAACAAATCAAAAACCCTAATTTCTATAAAATATTTTACGGGTCATAAACGAATATTAATATTGGTGCAAGGCTTTTATGTAAATATAAGAAATGACATCTAACATATACACATGCAGTCTTCCACTATCTTTGTAAAATAGTATTAAATGTGCATTTGAATTCATTACAATTGAATTCCCACACAATTGTACTCCAACCAATTACCAAAGAGCAATGTCAATTTACACTTCGAGATTATATAAGGTTTATATTGAATCACAATCATAGCTCCATGACCGAGTCTTGCAAATTTTCACTATAGTTCTATAAATGTTTATAAATGTTTATAAATTATCACTTAATTGCTCTATAAATGTTTATCTAATCCCAAACATAGTTGGAACTTAGAATCATCTTGTGGTTCTTCTGTTGGGTAAATTGGAAAATTGAAAATGTAGTAGATAAACCCACTGAGAATGATCCTTAATAGATGATACTAATTTTAAGAATTTCTCAAGCCTCGGCTAAATTTCCAACAAATCAAAAACCCTAATTTCTATAAAATATTTTACAGGCTATAAACTAATGTTAATATTGGTGCAAGGCTTTTATGTAAATATAGTGAAAGGAAATGTTTAGAAGTATGCAAACAAAAGTAGAATGTTATAATATTTAACAATACATTGATTAAAAATTTAACTTGCAAAGAAAATTCACAATTTGGTGTAAAGTTTTATGTCCAACTTAAGCAGAACGAAATTGTTCAAATTGTCATCTGAACAATTAAAATTGCAATATTAATGGTTTTTGACTATTAATGGATAGGAGCATTCTGCAATCACTTTATTCTTATATGTAATGTAATTTTGTTGTTTATTCTTTCATTGTTTCCATGAGATAGTTATATAAGTATTTAGACATTATTATTAATATTAATATTATGTTTACACTAAAGACAAATCTTAATATTAAAGTATTGAAAGAAAAATTATTACTCTTGTTATAAATTTCAATTATTCTTAATAGTTATTAGAGATACTATTATATTGGATTATATTGAGATTAGGATTAACGTAATTCCTACTAAAATTAAGGTTATCATTTTATTAAAGTTAAAGTTATTTATATATAAAAAAAAATTAATAATAAAATAATAATATTTTAACAATGATTAAAAATTTAGATATTGTAGTAATAATAATTTAATTAAAAAATTATAATTTTTTAATCACTGTAAATACTTTATTAATATTAAGTATTATTCTATTTTTTTAAACTTTAATACTTTATTAATGTATATATGTTTTATTAAACTATTAATAAATAATTTTTAGTTTATTTTTTTTTAGCAATCTATTTATTTAAATATATTAATTTATACATTATTAATACATTAATTAATTAAAACATTAATGTTTTTTTTACATTTATAATATATAATTAGTAATTAATTAATTTTTAATCATTAAATAATCATTTATCATTATTTAATAATTATAAGCAAAATTACATAATAATTTATTTTTATTTAATTCTTATTAATTAAATAATATGTGTATTTTGAATCCTAGATAATCAATTTAAAAACACTATATTGGAGATCGGTCCTTTTCATTATGTTAAATATTGATTCTTTATGGTGGACACATTAGTGATAGAGACTCCCTCGAAGTGGTTGATGTTTGTTAATTTTATGCTTCTATTATATCTTCATAGTTTATGTTTTTTTTATATGTAATCATTTTGGTATTCACATTATGTATTGATTGGATGTATTTTAAAAATTATACGGGTTTTAAATATGCTTGATACATATACATCCTTACATTTAATGCTTATATTAATTTACTTCGTTTTTTCTTCATATGTTTCATTTATTTTGCAATATTTATGTTTTTATTCATTGTGTTACTCATTAAAGGTTTAATACTTAACATTTCATTAAATAATACTTCTATTCACTCTGCTCATATTTTGTCATTGTTAGGCAAGTTCAACATACCATTATGGATCTTGTTGGAGCCGCCTTTGTTTTTTTTTTTAGCCTGTCTCGAATTTCATGTCTTAATGCTCGAAATCGAAAGATGGTTTTCATATTTTCCATCTGTGGTTTCAAAATCTCTGAAGTCTTATCACGCGAGCAGCGATAGTTGTCGTACTCTCGAGGCGAGTTCTACTTTTCGTCAAATATTTTTCCCCCTTTGTTCTACCTTGGGATTTCGTATGTCGGATGTTATAGATCACATAGTTCACAAGTCCCGAACAACGAAACGGCGAAATCGTTTTAAAATTTTACCCAAATAACGAGAGTAAAATTTCCCTAAATTACGATTAAGCATCACCGGGATTTCGTGTCTCGGTGTTTACTAAATTCAAAAGTCTTACTGTCATAACCCCGATAGCCGAAACCACGAATTTCTTGTTTTAGTAACCCGCGTTAAGGTTAAACGTAAAAGCTTAGCCGTGGTTAAGTTCTGTCAGAAATTCGTAACTCGGCGTATTTTCTTTTAAAAAGCTACACTGTCAAAACCCCGAGTCGCGAAGTCGCGATAAAGATATGAACATAATTAATTAAACCTTTAATCTGATTTTATTCTCCCTTTTAACTAAAACATACCATTGCGATCTCGCGGTTTCGCAACTCGGCATACAAACTTCCCGGAAGTTATACCTTCGAAGCTCCGAGTCGCGAAATTGCGATATAAATAATCACGTAATTAATTAAGCGCCTAATCACAATTACGTTTTTATTGACCAAAGTCAATCATCGCAAGTTCAGGTGTTAGAGGTTCAAAGGGTTAAAGCAAAGATTCTTGATGCAACGAGTACCGAAAGATTAATTAACTTTGGTAAAACATGATTAATTGAACTAAGCTAGTATTTCCTGTGATTTGATGCATGCACAGTTTACGAGGCAGTCTTAATTCTTCCTTACGCCAACTGAAATTTCAAGCCACCAAAATTTATGGCATTAATTAGAAACAAGGCGAATCGACGAGCAAAGATTGGGTTTTTATTGTTAAATTTATATTTAAGCATGATTTGACCGATCTGTTCTTAAAAAGTACAGAGTTTTCGAATATATAGAGTTGTTATTCGTTATAACAATTCATTTATATATTATGCTGAGCACACTTTTCTCAGTGAACTAATTTCTGTATGTATACATATTTTTATCGCAGAAGAGCTAAAGCAGGATCTCCCGTCATGGCCCCGCGAAAAGCGTCTAAATCCAACGTTGAGGTTTCAGGACAAGGTTCGGACAACATCGCTGATACTTCACCTCAAAGTGTCGACTCTGTCTCGAACTGGTCGTTTGTTTCTGATGTTCTACAAGCCAAATTAGTGGATTATTCGGATCGTCGTTCAATCGAGAATGCATAAAGTAGTGGCCAGGCCACGACTTCTCCCTTACTATGATATGGTCCGGTGGGCATTAGACCATGTGGACATACCAACCAGAACCATCATCAATGAGCAGAAGGTCACCATCGGGACTTTCAGACCCGAACAACTGCAAGCTATGTACAAGTTGCCCACCGTGTCTGACCTTACTTATGATGTTGAATTCTTGGAGAAGTTCAAACAGAAGGAATGTGTGCAATATGACAAGACTATGTCCAACCTAATCAGAGATTGGATTTCTCACCCTGCGAAGTTCAAGGCAGACAGTAATGGTATATATTCAATAGCTTCCTTGGAACCACAGTTCAAGTATATAGCTATGATGACCTGCAAATTATATGGAAGAGAGGACACCTCACATTTATTTCTTCAATGGGTGCCTCTAATACATCAAGTCGCCAAAGGTTGTTCCTTCGACTGGGCGAAAATGTTGTTTGATAGCCTGACCAGTCGAGTTACAGAATATCGGGCACAGAAAGAGAGCGGAAAGATTTCTTCATTTTTTATGTCCGCATACATTATGGACATCGTGTGCTTTCTAACACCCTTTCCCTTAATGAGATGGAGTTGGACTCCAACAGAGGCCAAGCCCATCCACGTCTATCATTCAAAATTGTGGGAAAACAAAGTGGAAGATTTCATATATGAAATCTTTAACTGGGTAATGGTACCACTGCATGTCACTATTTTCGGCCACCCGCCACCCAGGATCTCAGACAGTATAGTGATGAATTTGAGCAGTATAGATGAATGGTATGTAGAAGCCGAATTCTCATATCTCAGATTTTTCGGGGCTTCTGTTCCCCCGCATGCATTTCCATTATTCATCCCCGACAAGTTGGCTTGTCGTGAGGTTGCTAGACAAACAGTAATCAGTGGCATAAGCAAGGAGATTAAGGGATATTCAAAGAAGGTATGGCCACCTTTTCCTGTTCATTTAAATTCATATTCTTTGTTAGATTTCGGGCATGCTAAAGCTGAGGCAACAGCCTTGGAAGACCTAAAATTGGTTCTTATTGAATTCAAAAGAACGATCCGCAAAGGGTCGTAAGTAATCATTTGGCCAGTTGCAGACTCAAGAGATTCGACCACGAAAATTCGACCTGGGATGACATTTTCTGAGGCGCAAGATCTTATGCCGAGATTTTATCTTGGATACAAACCCTGACACCTGAAGAGAGGGTCGATGTTCTAAAATTCCAAGAACATCGACACAGTTGTCTTCCCGCAGTATTACGGGGTGAGAATCCGAGTACATCGGAAGTGAAACAAAAATATGCCGAAGGCTCCAAAGATGCGACACCCAATCAAGAAAAACACCAAGACGGGGAAGAGCAAACTAAGAGTCCGAAAGTAGAGATAAAGACTCCCGACCCGCCGAAAAAGCAGACTCCAATTACTACTCTGGGGCAATCATCCAAGCAAATCAGAGACTCCATCGCATCCATTACTCCCTTGCAGTCAACTCAGGGAAATATTGACGCAGGGTGGATTTTAAATGAAGAATTGAGGCCTATAAGGGTGGAAGATCTCCCTCCAAATGAGTTCTTCTTTGATAAGAAGAGAAAGGTTGTGGTAAAGAGAGAATTCTATCAGGAAGGGGAATCGACAGCCAAGAAATACAAAGTATTGACTGATGGGAAAGGCAAGAAGAATGAACAGTTCACGACAGAAATAGCTGGGACATTAAGGGAATATTCCACAACGAATCAATTTTCAGTCGGGGTTTTGAAAAACCAGCTGAAACGAAAAAATTTCCTCATCAAAACCCTAGAAGCCAGACTAGCCATAGCAGAGGAGGTTGCCAAGGACCAGGCGAGTGTAGGGATAGAACAAGAAAGGTTGGTCGATAAAAGTGAGATAGAGCTGCTCAAGACTAAGCTCAAACAAGCAGAGCTGGTGGTTCGGAATGGTCAGATACAAGCGGGCTAGCAAAAAGACTTGATCGAACAGCTACAGGCTAGAGTGGAAATCGCCGAAAGTAAATTTATAAATATCGGGATGTTCCAATCCCAGGTGATGGAGATTCGGAGCAGAGTTTCTGCAGCCCAGCGAAATTTACTCGCCAAGTTAGAGGTGATTTGGGACAACTGCTTACTTGTTAATCAAGTTTTGGAAAATTTATCTGTGAGAGAAAGAGAAGTTGGAGCAGCACGGGTCGCTTTTCAAGAGGTTGTGATAGATACAAACAACAGGGAATCGGGAAGTACTCCCAGGTTTCCCATTTCGGAGCAGACCAAAGGAAATATTTTATTAAAAGAATGGGAGCACAGTATCTCAGAAGGTAAGTTGCAAGCTAAGAGGGTAACGAAATCTTTAGAAGATTCTTTTGGTGCTATAGATGGTAATCTGTTAGGCATTGATAGCGAAGGTAATGCCGAGGCATTAAGTCAAATGAATATAGTGAAAATATCACTTGATTTAAATGAAAAAGAGGAAAGAGATTCGGCCGAGATCTCACAAGTAACTATGGCAGACATAGTTCAAATAGATAAATGTATGATTAAACCAAGTGTACAATTGTGCGTTATCGAAATCATAGATAGACAGATGGAAGAAAGGTTACCGCAATTAGCCCGATATTGTTACTCTTTTGAAGCCAATTGTCAAGCAGAACCGTCAAGGCTGATATCTTGACTAGTGGAAAGATGTGTCACTTGTACCGAGCATGCTCGAGGACAAGCTTCTGGCACCAAATAAAGACAGAGATGAAGAAATGGAACGATTTCTCTCCTCCTTATCATAACTGAAAATTTTACAACGATTGAGATTCCATCTTATGTAAAACTATATAAATATACCATAGAAATAAAGAACCAAGGCTAGACCTTTTTGTGTCGATTGTAATAGAGGTTTTCCATTTTGAGAGTTAATATAAAGCAAATCTGAAGATTCTCAATTCTGTCACGACTGTGTTATGAGTTTGTTTCCTTGTATCTCATATTTCGTTTCATTTCATATTTGTATCTGATGAATGTTTCTCTATAATTTAGTACAACCTCTACTATAGTGAATGAATTTTGGTTTTCTATATTGTTTATTGTTTTTCCTCTGTACCAGCTATCAGCAGGTATAAGACTAGTCAACACTTTCAGAATTCTATATATATTTTATGCTTCATCGGGTTATTTCTTTACATTTTTCTTCTACTGTTTATACATGAGATTCTCCCTTGATAGGAGCCTTACTCAATAGACAGCTTAATGTTTTCTCCCACCTCATACATTTTTACTAAAGTATAACTCAATTATGGGAAAGGGCCTTTGGTTTGCACCCCTTTTTCACTCCTGAAACCGTAAACTCTCTTTTATACGACTGAATTGAGACAACACTTAATTTCCCACTAAGGTTTTCTTATTTTATTGTTCCTCCATGACTGTCCCTGTATCAAGACAGCCTAATATTGAACCCGGACTATCCGATCAAACACATATTGCCTCAAACCTTTTCGATACTATTCTTAAAACAACCACTACCCGGGTTGAACTCAAACGTTCATGGGCAGCGATTGAACGGGATATAAACATCTAGGAACAACTGGAAGCTAGACAACGCCAACATAGAAATCATCCCTAGTTTCCCTTGCCGAAGGTTGATGTTTCTTCCTTCTCTACCCTTTACTCACTTTCGGATGCCTAGACACTATACTTCTAAGCCTTAAGTACAGACTCTGGAACAACAGATCCAATAGTGTGGAGTTGTTTGCCATTCCAAATTTTGGAGCTGATCTTTTTTTGGCTCCATTTTTCAGTATTAACAAGATTTAGGACAGTTTGTAAACAATGGAATGTTGTTCTGCAAACCCCTTCATTCCATTCTCAATGCCATCAAGTTTCCAACAATGGATTTGGTTTTCTTATTCCATTGGTCCATGGTGATGAAAGTTACTTCCTGGGAGCATACCTTAATCAAACTGGTCGCATACGTCATTTTCATGTGCCATTTATAGATTCCACATACACAATTGAATGCACCGTTCGATGCATGATATTGTTATCTTCACCAACTGGATGCTCCCTTGCAAAAAATTATTTTTTGATGAATCCATTTACCAAGTCATTCAAAAATTTAGGTTCTATATGGGTTGGAGACGTGGGCTTCTTTACACTCTTGGAGAATATCAGTGCTAGAAAATATGAATGGGTTGTTTTGAAACATATTTGCAGAAAAAACCAATCAAAGTATTTCATTTGCAGTAGCCTTGAAAATGTTTGGCGGAGGACAACCATTCCTTATGGTGGGACTACACCTCCAAAAGAGGCAGTGGTATATAAAAGTAAAATCTATTGGTTGTATTTGGACACAGATTATGATGACTACCCTCGGTATGGGTACACTATATATTGGTTGGATATTTCAAAGAATCAGTGGGGTTTTTCTTTTGTTCCAATCACAGACATAYGTTGTATGTCTTTGKCATTATATAATAACCAACTTATATGCATCATCAATGATGGTTCCACCTCTGTTTGGTCTATTGAAGAAGTGGATAATTTTCAATTCGGTCAGCCATGTATTGAACAAAGTTTGGACTATTTCGAGGATGATTGGGGATTCAAATGGAATTTGCCGAAACACCTTTCAACAGATATAAATCAAAAATGCCATGGGTATCTTCCATTTCGAACAGTTGGTGGGATAGTATTGATGTGAAATAACAATAAACTTCCAGTCATGTTCTATGACTTGATGATTGGCTTATGTTTCCCAACAAATATCATTGATGTTTCCATTTTACATAACTATGGCTTGACATTTCCATTTCAAGGCCACTTCAATGATCTCATTGAAAAGGGGAATGTTTTTCTACTTCTACCAAATATGGATTCTGTTGATGACATTCCACCATTGGGAATAGATGTGATGGCTTAGGCTACTTGGCCTTTTAATAAGTAATATACAATATTATCAAACATGTTTTACTTGTTTCAGAACTGTTCTTATTCCATTATAAAATTTCAATTATCAACTGGTTTAATTTTTAAGTGCCCATATTATGGTTATATGGTTATCGCAATTTCACTTTTGAATTTTATTCCATTATCAATTAGTTTATTTTTAAAGTGCATTTTGTTATGGTTATAT
>ML801101.1:20764-36346 GCA_009831015.1 Picea engelmannii | reverse complement strand
TATCTTAAAATGGATTAATGGATTATATCTTGAAATGGATTATATCTTAAAATGGATTATTATTATATCTTAAAATATTGATGTCAACCTCATAAACATTATTAATGTATTTTTACTAATGTATTATTGTATTAATATTTTAATTTTGTTTTTAATTTTGTTTTATTAATTTCTTTATACTTTCTTAATGTAAGGATGTTTCATTGATATATTGATTGATTATGTTATAAAATGTATAAATGTATTTTTACATTCACCGTTATATCTTAAAATGTATAAATTAATTTTACTAATTAATTAATATTCATACATTACATTGTATATTAATGTTTTAATACTTTTATTTATAACACACATTACTATTTTTCATCATTTAATACTTTTATACATTAATGTCTTTATTAAATTTTATGTATTAATTTATATAATCCTTAATGAAAACCATAGATTTATAAAACCCTCAAGGAAAAACTTAAATTTATACAACCCTGCATGTAATGTTGCAATCTCATTGAAAAAAACTTAATCAATTTATCATTGTTTAATTGTCATAGTATAATTTTTATCAAATTTCTTTTTATTTCACACATGTGAACGATACATTATTTTCATTCATGTTATTTATCTTTTTACATTATAATTGTCTCAAAATGGAAAAATATAAAAGTTTACCTCTAAATTAATGAATGTTAAACATAATCTCATCAATTTATAATATTTTATTTTATGTGAACATCTTGGAGGTCTAAACTTTCAAAACGTTGCACTAACATCTTGTGACTAACATTTCCAAAAGTTGCACTCTGGTGAACATTTCCCAATGTCGCAATTTGATTAATTAATTTATATTTTATTAATGTATGGATGCTTGATTAGTATATTGAGGATTGTGTTATAAAATGTTTAAATGTGTTTTGACATTCAAAGTTATATCTTAACATACATAAATTTATTTTTACTAATTAATTAATATTCATACATTACATTGTAGATTAATGTTTTAATACCTTTATTTATATCAGACATTATTGTTTTCCATCATTTAATACTTTAATACAATTAAATAAAATATTTAATTGTATAAATGCATTATTGCATTGTGTAAAAAGTAAAACATGATTCCATACATCTTGTTGGAGCCGCCTTTGTTTTTTAGCCCGTTTTGAATTTTATTTCTTAATGCTCGAAATCGAAAGTTGGTTTCCATATTTTCCTTTATTTTTTCAAAATCTTGGAAGTCTCATCACGCGAGCGACGACGATTATCATACTCTCAAGGCGAGTTATACTTTTCGTTCAAATGATTTTTTCCCCTTTCTTACCTCGAGATTTCGCATGTCGGGTGTTATAGATCACATAGTTCACAAGTCCTAAAGAGCGAAACGGCGAAATAACCTTAAATTTTTACCCAGGTCAGTAGCGAGAGTAAAGATTTTCTAAACTACAGTTAAGCATCATCGGGATTTCGTGTCTCGGCGTTCACTAACTCCAAAAGTCTTACCGTCGTAATCTTGATAGTCGAAACCACGAGACTCTTGTTTTAAGTAACCTAGGTTAGTGTTAAAGGTAAAAAGTTCAGCCGTGGTTAAACTCAGACGGAAATTCGCAACTCGGCATGTTTTACCTCAAAGGCTACACCGTCAAAGCCCCGAGTCGTGAAGTCACGATAAAGATAGAAACGTAATTAATTAAACACTTAATCTATTTTTATCCCCCATTTTAATTAAATCAAATCATCGCGATCTCGCGATTTCGCAACTCAGCATACCAACCTCCCGGAAGCTATACCTTCGAAGCTCCGAGTCGCGAAGTTGCGATCTCGCGATTTTGCAACTCGGCATACCAACCTCCCGGAAGCTATACCTTTGAAGCTCCGAGTCGCGAAGTCGCAATCTCGCGATTTCGCAACTCGGCATATGAACATCTCGGAAGCTATACCTTCAAAGCTCTGAGTCGCAAAGTAGCGATATAAGTAACCACAATATTTTTTTTTTCTTAAAACATGATTAATTAAACACTTAGTATTGGTTACATTCTTATTTAACCAAAGCTAATTATCGCAATCTCGGGTTTTAGAGGCTGGAACGGTTAGAGTGAAAACTCCAGATGTAGCGAGTACCGAAAGATTAATTAACGTTGATAAAACCTGATTAATTAAGCTAAGCCAGTATTTCCCGTGATTTGATGCATGCACAGTCTACGAGGCAATCTTAATTTTTCCTTCAACCAGTATAAGACCAGTCAACACTTTAGATTTCTATATATATATTTTATGCTTCATTGGGTTATTTCCTCATCTTTTTTCTTCTTCTGTTTATATGTGAGATTCTCCCTTGATAGGAGCCTTATATGATAGACAACTTAATGTTTTCTCACACCTCATACATCTTTATTTAAAATATAACTCAGTTACGGGAAAGGGCCTTTGGTTTGCACCCTATTCTCACTACTGGAACTCTAAACTCTCCTTTATACAGCCAAAATTGAGACAACACCTAAAATTCCTCCGAGATTTTCTTATCATTTTGTTCCTCTATGGTTTTCCCTGTAACAAGATAGCCTAATATCGAACCCGGACTATCAGATCAAACACATATTTCCTTAAATATTTTTGATACTATTCTTAAAATAGCCACTACCTGGGTTGAACTCGAACGTTCATGGGCAGTGATTGAACGGGACATAAACATCCAGGAACAGTTGGAAACTAGACAACACCAACCCAGAAATCATCCCTAGCCTCCCTTGCTGAAGGTTGACATTTCTTCCTTCTTTACCCCTTACTCACTTTCGGATGCCTAGACACTGTGCTTCCAAGCCTTAAGTATAGACTCTAGAACAACATATTTTTGGCGTCGTTGCCGGGGACCGAAGTTACGAAATCTTTTTCCCTAGGAAAACGACATTTTTTTTCGTTGAAAGTGCCACCCTTTGATAGTGAACAAAGAGTGCACACATTTTAAAGGATTTCCAATATTTCACTTGGGGACTCCACGATTAATAACCTGGCATCTGGATGAAGGAATATCGGGCAAAACCCAGATGGTAAATAGACCACACTCATTACCGATCCTGAGAATATTTTAAAGGCGAGAGGCTCTCTTAAGCCGACCCCTGCAATCTATCAGCCTAAATACCTACAACTAAAGACCAAGAGTTCTTCTGAAACTTCAAATTCATGCATCCCTCTCTTCAAAACTAAGGATCTAACATCAAACTGCTCTGAAGTTAGAAGCGAAACCCGTCCGATAACCCCTATAGAACATAAAGGAAAAAGTCCTGCAGAAAATTTATCTACTGCCGATATATCGTCGACTCTTCAGTTGAATTTTGTGACCTCACACAGTCTCGAAGAATATTTCACACATCCATCTTCCACACCCATTGGTTTCCCTGACTACATCTCTTGCAAGTCCGAAGAGCCAAGCCCTCGCATCCCTTACCAGTCATCCTCAGATTTTTCACCCCGCGAAGAAAGTAAAGATTCACTTTTAATCTTCTAAAACCCCCTTTACAACTTTCCACTAATAACGATGGCAACCGCCAGAGGAGGAGGTGGAGGTTCTCCTGGGGGAGGAACTGGAGGCCAAGGGGCTGGCCCCCCTCCCAGAGTGTTTGCGAAAGTGGCAGCAATATACGCTCCCTTGGTATTGCCCGTTCCTCTGCATGACCTTCACAAAAATTATATAAAAAATTTGCCAAAATTCACTGGGGAAGGAAATCTGACCGTAGTCGAACACATAAATTTATTTGATCAATTCGCAGACATCCTAGGTCTCGAACATGAAGAAATGTATTCGAGGCTTCTTGTCCAAACCTTCGAAGGTCAGGTCCGAACTTGGTTTTGGAGTCTACCTGCAGGATCTATCTTGTCCTATAACGCCTTGGAAGATGCTTTCCTTAGACAATGGGGCGATAGAAAGGACTACCTATATTATTTAACCAAGTTTGGGTCTTTAAGAAAAAAGAATTCAGAAATAGTTATGGAGTTTATTCAAAGATTCAACAAGTTGTATAACAAAATCCCAGCCGAGGTTAAACCATCCCAACCTGCAGCCAAAGTAACTTGCACGGGGGCTTTCGAACCAAATTTTGCACTCCTTTTACGAGAAAGAAGGAGAGCTACTCTAAACCGAATGCAATATGATGTTGTATAAATTGAGTCAAATATGATGGCTTCTAGTAAGTTAAAAGCTAAAGTAGAAACGGGAAATCGAGAAACTAGATGCTTTAGAGAACAAGCAGGGTCGTCAAGGTCTAATAAATACACAGATGACAAAGTAGACGATATGGCCAAGGTAATTAAGGAATTGTCTAATAAGATATCCAGAATGGAGCTAGAACAAGATAAAGTTGATTCTTTCGCCAAAAAGGATTTCAAGAGGAATCCCAATCCCCCAAACCAGCAAAGACATAAAAAACGAAGATCAGAAAATACAAACTCCCCTAAAGAACGAAAATTTTATAGGAGCGAATGATCTCCAAGATTTCATAGATTCAGATGAGGATGTCACGAACTTGGGTGATGACTGCACACAACCTTATCTGACTAGAGAAGATTACGAAAAATCTTTAAACACTAAACAATCATGTGTTAAGGGTGAAGAAAGAGATCATACTGACATGTGTAGTTATCAAGAAGAAATCGATATGATAATGGCTAAGGTCCAACCTAAGTACAACTTGAGATCTAAGAGTAAGCCCATTTCAACTACTCAACCTAAGAAAATTCTCCCAAGAGGTCAAACTTATGAACCTACTCCGGAAGAAACCTTGTTACCTAACAACGAAGTGAAAGTAGTAAACACACAAGAACCCGAGGTGGGAAAAGTTGAGACCCAAACACAAGGAACCGAAACAGCTAATGCAATTACACCTTCAACCAAGATCATGAGTAATAAAACGGTCCAGACAAATAAGTTGGAAAAGAAGGATTCGGAAGTCCCAACTAGAGAAACAAACAAGGTAAGCGGAGCTTTCAGTTTTGAAAACAAGATAAATAAAATTAAAATACCAATTCCTCTGGTAGAGTTAGCAAAAAACCCAGTTTATCGAAAGAAGATTACCAAAGTGATAGGCGTTTCAGAGCCAGAAAGCCAATCTGACGTTTTGAACCTAGAATATGATAAACCCAACATCACTTTTGGTCCACTTTTGAAGGGGCCAAAGACATTGTTTCTCCCTTTTATATCACCTTAAATGTATACGATCAACTGCTACATAATTGCATGCTAGACTCCGGAGCCTCCCATAACATGATGCCTAAAATTATTATGGACAAATTGGGTCTCCAGATCAACAGACCTTACGGAGATCTTTACTCTTTTGATTCGAGAAGATTTAAATGTATGGGAATGATAAAAGATTTAGTAGTCACCCTGGAACAAGTCCCAGTCAAGAGCATCTTGATGGATGTGTTCATTGTTGATATTCCCCCCAAGTACGACTTACTGTTGTCTAGGTCATGGGGAGCCAAGCTGGTGGGTTCTCTTCAACTGGATATGACCTTCGCCACAATTCTTGTGTTTGGTGGGAAATTTACTTGGTTGTACAGGGAGACGAGGTTAGCATATACAGTTAGCGACCCTCAAAATCTGAACAATTTCCCTATTTACATTGCAGATCAAGATTTAGGAAATTGTATCTTATCTTTTGATGACGGTTTAGATGGTTGTGCAGGGGAAAATGATATAGAGCATGAAGAGTCATGTTACATGATCGAGGATATGTGTAGCACCGGTATCTAGAAAAAAAAATTGACGGTGTCTCTTCTTGCGAAGGGGCTGGTGCAGGAGTGCTTTTTGTGGCGCCTGAAGAAAAGTTTGTTGTTCCTTTTTCTTACAGACTGCAATGGGATATAGATTATACTAACAACGTATGTGAATACGAAGCCTTGGTCTTAGGATTAGAGGCTACCAGGAAGCTAAAAATAAATAACCTAGAGGTATACGGAGATGTGGAGTTAATAGTCAAATAAATAAATCGACAGTACCAAGCCAAGCATCCCAGATTAAGATCATACAGAAACTGTGCTTGGGATCTGATGAAAAACTTTTTCTCGTCTGTAAATGTCCACTTCATCCCATGCGCAGAAAACTTACATGTTGATTCATTAGCTAAAGCGGCTTCAACTTTCACTCCTCCTACAACCTTTAAATTGAAGTATCACATAGAGATAAGACACAGAACATCTATACCAGATAATATCCAACACTGGCAGGTTTTTGAGGATGATGAACAAATTAAGAAGTTTCTTGAAGTAGTAGGTGAATTCTTTGAAACTCATGCAGATCAAGAAAATCAGAATGACCAGATATGGATCATGCAAGAAGGGGAGGACCCTCAAGCTTTCAAAGACAAAATTGCAAATCATCGCATGCTAGTCCTAAAAAATAACCATATTCCGAAAGGACTGATCCCTCTAGAAACATTGTTTGATCAAAACGACATACCTGTAAAATCCACCTTACAACCCCAACTAGAAGAGGTTGAGGACTGTGACATAGGAACCAAAGAAGAATCCAGGATGGTTAAAGTGTCTAAACTCCTCCCCCATGAAATAAAGGACAAATATAAGGACCTACTCAGAAAATTTAAAGACGTTTTCGCCTGGTCTTACGACGAGTTAAGAACTTACGACACTACCGTGATCGATCACAAGATACCTTTAAATCCTGGGGTCAAACCTTTTAGACAAAATCTTAGGCAGATCAACCCCATTTTATTGCCTGTGGTCGAGAGAGAAGTGAAGAATCTTTTAGAGGCAAAAATTATAGTACCTCTGAGATATTCCGACTGGGTGGAAAATCTGGTCCCGATCAGAAAAAAGAGTGGGGAAATTAGACTGTGTGTAGATTTCAGAATTTTAAATAAGTCCTCTCTTAAAGACAACTATTCGCTGCCTAAAATGGATCATGTGCTAGAAAGGGTAGTTGGGGTGAATAGAATGTCTATGATTGATGGTTTCTCTGGATATAATCAAATCGCCATGAATGAACAAGATAAAGAAAAAACATCTTTTACTACCCCTTGGGGTACGTTCATGTATGATAAAATGCCTTTCGGTTTGATGAATGCAGGAGCCACATTCCAACGCGCTATGGACATCACTTTCATCGGAGAGAGGGATTATTTCATAGTCATCTATCTCGATGATTTAATGGTTTTCTCCAAATCTAACGAAGAGCATCTCTTACATCTTAAACAAACATTCGAAAAATGCCACAGGTTTGGTCTGTCCTTAAACCCCAAGAAATCACATTTCGCCATGCAAGAGGGTAAATTATTGGTTCATGTTGTATCTAAGGATGGAATTAAGATTGAACCTAAGAGGGTTGAAGCGATAGACACCATAAACATTCCTAGAAATGTAAAAGAAATTCAATCTTTCTTAGGAAAAATAATTTTTTTATGAAGATTTATCCCAAATTTCGCTGAAATTGTAAAATTGATCACAGATATGCTGAAAAAGAACAACGAAGTAAAGTGGACAACAGAGGCCAAAGCATCATTCTCACACATTAAGAAAGTCATAGCCGAGGCACCTATATTGGCAAGTCCCGATTATCTGAAAGACTTTCTTATTTTCTCATTTGCCTCCGAACACACGATTGTTGCGGTGCTCCTCCAAAAGAACGAAGAGGGTTTCAAACAGTCAATTGCCTTTTTCAGCAAGAGCCTCGGAGACATAGAACTTAAATATGATATAATATAAAATCAAGCGTACGCCATGGTAAAAGCACTGAAGGCATTTAGAACATATGTATTACACTCCAAGATCATTGCGTATGTACCAGCCAGTTCTGTGAAAGATATTTTGGTACAACCAGACAGTGATGGGAAAAGAGGACGATGGTTGGCCAAGATTCAAGAATTTGACCTGGAAATCAAACCTACTAAATTGATAAAAGGACAAGGCCTGGACAAACTTTTGGCTGAATCAAATCTCAGAGCTCTGGATATAAACTACCTACATGGATATGAGGAAAACATGAACATAAACGAGCTTGATGAACCAACAAGTGCAATTAAGATTGAGGAGAAGTTTGCATCATCAGAATGGTACAGAAACATAGTATCCTACCTGCTGACTCTAAAATGCCCGAGTGAACTATCACCATCAAAAGACAAGACTTTAAATCTTCATGCGGTTAAGTATTGTATCACCGAAAATCAACTATATTGGAAAGACCTGCTCAGTTTCTTGTTAGTCTGCTTAGTTGAATCAGAAACAGAAAGGGTTATAAGTGAATTTCACGAAGGATTTTGTGGAGGACATCACGCTTGGAGGGCCACAGCTTACAAAATTCTGAGGGCTAGGTATTACTGGCCAAAACTCTTTTCAAACGTTAACGCCAAGGTCCGAGCCTGTAACCCTTGTCAGCTATTTGCAGGT
This sequence comes from Picea engelmannii, assembly GCA_009831015.1. NCBI lineage: Eukaryota > Viridiplantae > Streptophyta > Pinopsida > Pinales > Pinaceae > Picea > Picea engelmannii. The sequence goes on along the minus strand of ML801101.1, from coordinate 27,952 downwards.
AAACAGAAACTCTCGGCGCTACCTTTAGTTCTGGTCAAAACTGAGGCCCCTTTTCAACAATGGCAGCTAGATTTTATAGGAGAGATTAATCCACATTCTAGTGCCCAACATAAGTGGATCTTAACTGTCACAGACTACTTTACTAAATGGGTGGAATTTATTCCAACTAAAAGGGCAACTGACTCGGTGGTAATATATTTCTTAGAAGACAATATCCTGTCAAGATTTGGTTGCCCCCGAAAGATAGTCATGGATAATGCCCAGGCTTTCAAATCTATGGCTATGATCAACTTCTGCCAAAAGTATAATATCGTTCTTGACCATTCTACAGCATACTACCCCCAAGGAAATGGATTGGCTGAGTCGTCTAACAAGAGCCTGATCAATATAATTAAGAAAGTGTTGGATGAAAACAAAAAGTCTTGGCATGTACATTTAAAGTACGCTTTGTAGGCGAATCGCATAAGCACTAAAAAATCTATCGATATGTCTCCTTTTCAGATGGTATATGGGACAGATGCAGTGTTACCTATAAATTTAGCACTCCCCGTGATGAAATTGTGGCAAGATTAGAAATAAGAACCTAATCATGTCACCAGGAGGATAAACCAGCTAATCGAGGTTCAACAGCACAGGTTCGAAGAAGATGAAAGGATGCAAAAGTATCAGGATGACATGAAGGAATTATTCGATCGTAGGGCAAAGGACAAAGATTTCCTCCCAGGTGATTTATTACTAAGGTGGGATGCAAGGAGGGAAGAAACAACGAAACATGGTAAATTTGATCACCTCAGGTATGGGTCATTCAGAGTCTCAACTCTCGAAGGAAAAAAAAAATTCCTACTGGAAAATTTAGACGGTGAAATCCTCAACGCCCCTGTCAACAGGCGTTATCTGAAGCATTATATGGCATAAACAGTCGCCAAAAAAAAAAAAAANATTTATATATATGATTTTTTTTTACTTATATGTATATTTTTCATTTACGCATTGTTATTCTGATTTTCTTTTTCTTTCGTGAGTTTTCAACACCTTTCAGATAGCCTCTAACCTTTGTATTTGTTTTTTACAGGATTCCAGCTACAAACAAAACAAGCAGGAGAGGTAAACAGAAAGTTGGGTGTCAGAAATAAATTGGCTTAAACAGGTGATACCAATTTTTTTTTGATATTTTGCAAAGAAAATGAAACGGTAAGATAAAGGTGAGATTTCCTAAAAGGCTTGCTCTGAAGGGCTATCAAAGAAAACTGAGATAACCTCATTCAGACAGCAACATCATCTGAACTAATAAATAACAGAACATTTCCATGGTTAATCATTTACGAAAGAATAAGACGAAATAAGCAGTCACTCAAATTAAAGAAGTCATTCAAAGTAAAGCGCCCCCGAAAAGGATTTTCAAGAGTCAGTTTTGATTTTTTGACCTCTGTTTCTCAGTCCATAAATCTCTATCTGTCACCCTTTTCTGTTTTCGGGTTTACCTTTTAAAAAGTTAGCATCTTTCCGTTTTTGCATACATAGGGAGAAGAGATTATGTTTCAACCTCGAGAGCTTCAAAGAAGATTATGGAAAAAAGAGGGTCTTCACAACTCCTCGGTCCCTTGCTAAACAAAGTGATGCTTAAAGTGATTCTGACTTTCCTAGGTTTTTCAACAGTTTCGGAGGATTGAGGCTTGCTCAAATAGAACACCCCCAAAAAAAGTTATTTTTCCCTTTTTCCCTGTGAACGAAGGTGTTGTGAAAGTTAAGGGAAGGTTGGTATCGAGTAATCAAAGTAAGTTGACAGGCCTATAATGCAAAATATTACACAGATATCAGCCCTGATACAAACTGATTGCCCCCATCTTCGTGCTCTAAAAAAGCAAATTATAAGACAGATGGTGAAAGGAAATTCAGAAATAATTGCCCCCATCTAGTCCAAGAGATGATGAAAGGAAATTCAAAAATGATTGCCCTCGTCTCAGCATTTAAATGCATAAATATATTCCGAAGTGGTGAAAGGAAATTCGGTAAAAAGGGCCAGATAACTTCATCGGGGTACTAAACAGGCTCGTTGGCAGTGAAGCAATATCTGAGATATCTGTCAGACTGTTATACATGAATATCACTCTACTCTGGTAACCAATTATTTTCAAAACTTGATCTACATCCCAAGTTCAGACAGGGCTTCCTAATTAAAAACATATAATTTTCTTCTTTTGATGCAAGCCGATAGCCACAAGATCTGTTGGTTCTCCTAAGACTGTTTTGATTGTCTCGAGGCAGACCTGAATTCAGTAACGAGAAGGAGAAAGTCATGAAAGGGACTACAGCTAAGTTTAAAAAGTATATGAGTTTTGAAAAGTTTTTCAAAGGTAAAAAACGAAATCCCTTTCCCCTTCGGTAGCATGTCCTCAAGAACTTTTTCGCTGGATTAAAGCCATTGACTCCATTTACCCAATATCGGCACATGGTCTACTGTTATTCCCGTCTTACAGGAAAACGGGATCCCTAGTTGGAGCCTATGTTGGAGTCGCCTTTGTTGTTTAGCCCGTTTTGAATTTTATTTCTTAATGCTCGAAATCGAAAGTTGGTTTCCATATTTTCCTTTATTTTTTCAAAATCTCAGAAGTCTCATCACGCGAGCGGCGATGATTATCATACTCTCAAGGTGAGTTATACTTTTCGTTCAAATGATTTTTTCCCCTTTCTTACCTCGGGATTTCGCATGTCGGGTGTTATAGATCACATAGTTCACAAGTCTAGAAGAGAAAAACGGTGAAATAACCTTAAAGTTTTACCCAGGTCAGTAGCGAGAGTAAAGATTTCTAAACTACAGTTAAGCATCATCGGGATTTCGTGTCTCGGTGTTTACTAACTCCAAAAGTCTTACCGTCATAATCCCAATATTCGAAACCACGAGACTCTTGTTTTAAGTAACCCAGGTTAGTGTTAGAGGTAAAAAGTTCAGTTGTGGTTAAACTCAGTCGGAAATTCGCAACTCGGCATGTTTTCCCTCAAAGGCTACACCATCAAAGCCTCGAGTCGCAAAGTCGTGATAAAGATAGAAACGCAATTAATTAAACACTCAATCCGGTTTTATCCCCCATTTTAATTAAATCAGATCATCGTGATCTCGTGATTTCGCAACTCGGCATACCAACCTCTCGAAAGCTATACCTTCAAAACTCTGATTCGTGAAGTCGTGATCTAGCGATTTCACAACTCAGCATACGAACATCCCAGAAGCTATACCTTCGAAGCTCCGAGTCGTGAGGTAGAGATATAAGTAACCACGATATTTGTTTTTTTTTTAAACATGATTAATTAAACACTTAGTCTTGGTTACATTTTTATTTAACCAAAGCTAATTATCGCAATCTCGGGTTTTAGAGGCTGGAACAGTTAGAGTGAAAACTTCAGATGTAGCGAGTACCAAAAGATTAATTAACGTTGATAAAACATGATTAATTAAGCTAAGCCAGTATTTCCCATGATTTGATGCATGCACAGTCTACGAGGCAATCTTAATTTTTCCTTGCGCCAACTTGCGTTTCGAACTGTCAAAATTTATGGCATTAATCAGAAACAAGGCGAATCGACAAGTAAGGATTGGGCTTTTATTGCTAAATTATATTTAAGAATGATTTGACAGTTTTGTTCCTGAAAAGTATCGAGTTTTAAATGGTCGAATGTATAGATCTCTTATTTGTTATCACAAATTCAATTCTACACTACACAGAGAAAACTTTCTCAGCGAACTAATTTTTGTATGTATACATATTTTTATCACAGAAGAGATAAAGTAGGATCCCCCGCCATGGCCCCGCGAAAAGTGTCTAAAGATAACGTTGAGGTTTCGGGACAAGGTTCAGACAACGTCTCTGATACTTCACCTCGAAGTGTCGACTCTGTCAAGACCTGGTCGTTTGTTTCTGACGTTCTACAGTCCGAATTGGTAGATTATTCGGATGATTCCAGTGACGATGAAAAAGACGATCTGGCCACCAAATATAAGATCGTCGTCCACGCTGGAATGCATAAATTAGCGGCCAGGCCACGACTGCTCCCTTACTATGATATGGTCTGGTGGGCATTAGACCATGTGGATATACCAACCAGAACCATCATCAACGAGCAGAAGGTCACTATTGTCACTTTCAGACCCGAACAACTTCAGGCTATGTACAAGTTGCCAACCGTGTCACACTTTACATACAATGCCGAATTCTTGGAGAATTTCAAACAGAAGGAATGTGTGAAATATGACAAGACTATGTCTAGTTTAATCAAAGATTGGGTCTCACACCCTGCGAAGTTCAGGGCAGACAGTAACGGGATATATTCAATAGCTTCTTTGGAACCATAGTTCAAATATGTAGCTATGATAACCTGCAGATTATACGGGAGAGAGGACACCACACATTTTTTCCTTCAGTGGGTGCCTCTAATACATTCAGTCGCTAAAGGTTGTTCCTTCGACTGGGCTAAAATAATGTATGATAGCTTGACCAATCGAGTTATAGAGTATCGGGCGCAGAGGGAGAGCAGAAAGATTGCTTCATTCTTTATGTTCGTGTACATTATGGACGTCGTGTGTTTTCTAACGCCCTTTCCCTTAATGAGCTGGAGTTGGACTCCATCATAGGCCGAGCCCATCCATGTCTACCATTCAAAACTATGGGAAAACAAAGCGGCAGATTTTGTGTATGAAATCTTTAACTAGGTAATGGTACCGCTGCATGTCACTATTTTTGGCCACCTGCCACCTAGGATCTCGGACAGTATAGCGATGGATCTGAGCAATATAGTCGACTGGTATGTAGAAGCAAAATTCTCATATCTCAGGGTTTTCGGGACTTCTGTTCCCCCGCATGCATTACCATTATTCATACCCGATAAGTTGGCTTGTCGTGAGGTTGCTAGGCAAATCGTAATCGGTGGCATAAGTAAGGAGCTTAAGGGATATTCAAAGAAGGTATGGCCACCTTTTCCTATTCATTTAAATTCATATTCTTTGTTAGATTTCGGGCATGCTAAAGCTGAGGCAACAGCCCTGGAAGACCTAAAATTGGTTCATGTTGAATTCAAGAAGCACGATCCGCAAAGGGTCATAAGTAATCACTTGGCCAGTTGCGGACTCAAAAGGTTCGAACACGAAAATTTTCCCTCAGATGACATTTTACGAGGCGCAAGATCTTATGCTGAGGTTTTGGCTCGGATACAAACCCTGGCACCCGAAGAGAGGGTCGATGTTCTAAAATTCCAAGAACGATGCAATTGTCTTCCCTCAGTATTGTGGGGTGAGAACCCAAGTCCAGCAGAGGTGCAACAAAAAGAAGTCGAAGGCTCCAAAGATGCGACACCCAACCAAGAAAAACATCGGGACGGGGAAGAGAAAACTAAGAGTCTGAAACCAGAGATAAAGACTCCTGAGCTGCCGAAAAAGAAGACTCTGGTTACTACTCCAGGACATCCAGCCAAGCAAATAGGAGATCCCATCACTTCCATTACTCCCTTGCAGTCAACTCAGGGAAACATCGACGCAGGGTGGATTTTAAATGAAGAATTAAGACCTATAAGGATGGAAGAGCTCCCTCCAAATGAGTTCCTTTTCGATAAGAAGAGAAAGGTTGTAGTAAAAAGAGAATTCTATCAGGAAGAGGGGTCAACAGCCAAGAAGTTCAAGGTGTTGACCGATGGGAAAGATAATAAGAAAGAAGAGTTTGCGACAGAAATAGTCGGGACATTAGGGGCATATGTTACAGCAAACCAATTTTCAGTTGGGGTTTTGAAAAATCAACTGAAGCGAAAAAATCGCCTCATCAAAACCTTAGAAGCTTAACAAGCCACAGCAGAGGAGGTTGCCAAGGACCAGGAAAGCGTAGGAATAGAACAAGCAAGGTTGGCCGATAAAAAGGAGATAGAGTTGTTCAAAACTAAGATCGAACAAGCAGAGTTGGTAGCTCAGATCGGTCAGATACAAGTGGGCCATCAAAAAGACTTGATTGAGCAGCTACAGGCTAGAGTGGAAATCGCCAAAACTAAATTTATAAATATCAGGATGTTCCAGTCCCAGACGATGGAGATTCGGAGCAGAGTTTTCGCAGCCTAGCGAAGTTTACTCGCCAAGGTAGAGATAATTCGGGACAACTGCTTACTCATTGATCAAGTATTGGAAAATTTATATGTCAGAGAAAGAGAAGCTGGAGCAACTCGGGTCGCATTTCAAGAGGCTATAATAGCTACAAATAACAGGGAATCAGGAAGTACTCCCAGGTTTTCCATTTCGGAGCTGACCAGAGGAAATATTTTATTGAAATAATGGGAGGACAGTATATCAGAAGGTAAACTACAAGCCAAGAAGGTAATGAAATCCTTTGAAGAGGCTTTTGGTTCTATAGATGGTAATCTGTTAGGTATTGATAGTGAAGAAAATGCTGAGACATTGAGTCAAATGAATATAGAGAAAATCTTTCTTGATATAAACGAGAAAGAAGAAAGAGATTCGGCCGAAATCTCACAAGTAACTATGGCAGACATAGTTCAAATAGATAAATGTATGATTAAACCGAGTGTGCAATTGTGCGCTATTGACATCCTAGACCGACAGATGGAAGAAAGGTTGTCGCAATTATCCCGAGATTGTTACTCTTTTGAGGCCAATTGTCAAGCGGAACTGTCAAGGTTGATATCTTGGCTAGTGGAAAGATGTGTCACTTGTACCGAGCATGCGAGGGGGCAAGATTCTGGTACCAAATAAAGACAGAGACAAAGAAATGAAACGATTCATCTCCTTCTTGTTGTAACTGAAAATCCTGGAACGATTGAGATTCCATCATATGTAAATCTATATAAATATACAATAGAAGGAAAGAACAAGGGTTGGACCTTTTTGGGTCGATTGTAATAGAGGTTTTCTATCTTAAGAGTTAATATAAAGCAAATCCGAAGATTCTCAATTCTGTCACGACTGTGTTATGAGTTTGTTTCCTTGTATCTCATATTTCATTTCATTTCATATATGTATCTGATGAATGCTTCACTATAATTTAGTACAACCTCTACTATAGTGAATGAATTCTAGTTTTCTATGTTGTTTACTGTTTTTCCTCTGTACTAGCTATCAGCAGGTATAAGACCAGTCAACACTTTAGATATATATATATATATATATATATATATATATATATATATATATATATATAT
>ML801100.1:406456-424137 GCA_009831015.1 Picea engelmannii | reverse complement strand
CTCATGAGTGGTGGTACAATGGGCTATTAACATTAAGGCATTCCAACATCATATCATATGAGGATTTCACCCATAGGCTGATGGATAGGTTCGATAGGAAGGATCTTGAGATCCACTTTAGGGAGTTGGCACTATTGAGGCAGTAAGGTATGCTAGAGACTTATGTCAAAGAGTTCTAGGGGATGGAAGTCATGGTGATTGATATTTCTAAGAAAAGACTGGTGATGTTATTCATGGAGGGATTCGATGAACCATTAAGAGTTTGGGTGAAGGATTCCAGGACAAACAAACTACATGAAGCTATCATGAAGACTCAATATATGGAAGAAACAGTCCCCAAGAAGACATCAACAAAAGCATTTATCCCATAGAAGGGTCAGGTGTCAAAACCTCCCCAGAAGACATGGACAGGGAAGGACATATTGGATTAGGAAACTCAGAGAGAGCTAAGGAGGAAGAAGCTTTTCTACAATTGTCAAGATTTGAGGGAATTAGGTGATCGATGTATGGGAAAAGGTAAATTCCATTGTATTGAGGTGGTTTTCGATGAGGAGGATGACATTGATGATGAGGGAATTTGATTGAACAGTGGTGAGCCATCACCCCTCGATGTTATAGAGAAAGAACCATTGCAAGATAGCACCAATGAAGTTCCCAAATATTACACCTTCAGTGTTAGAGGCATCTTGCAGCGGAAAAGGGTTATGGCACTGATTGATGGTGGGGACACCCACAACTTCATTGATGTTGCACTGGTCACCAGGAGACAAAACCCTGCAGAGGACTTCAAGGGATTCAATGTGGTAGTAGAAAATGGGTACAACATGGCATGTACTCAAAGGATTAGGGGATTGGAAGTAACATTGGGAAACTATACATTGATTGATTACTTTTATGTCGTAGATTTAGAATATACTCATGTGGTGTTGGGAGTTCAGTGGTTGTACTCATTGGGAGATATCCACATGAATTATGAGGACTTGAAGATGGAGTTCTAGGACAAGGGTGTACAACACGTCATCCTAAGAGTTATGTCGATAAGTTCCCCCATGATCATGTCTAACCAATGCATGGAGGCCCTTTTTAGACACGAGGATGTGGCTTGCACAGTAGATTTCTTGATCACCATGGAGAAGTCATCAAAGTATCACCAACATTACCACACGGATATCCAGGCATTGCTTAGAAAACATGAAAGAGTGTTTGAACCATTACCAGTAGGGAGACCACTTGATAAAGGATTTGAGCATGTCATTGATATAGAAGACGGGTCGAAACCCATGATCACCACACCATACAGAAATCTGAAGAAGTTCAAGGACTAAATAGAAAATTCCATAAAGGAGTTATTGGAGATGGGGCACATCATGCCTATTTCTAGTCCCTTCTCTTATTTTGTGGTATTGGCAAAGAAGAAGGATGGGACTATGAGAATGTGCATCAACTACAAGGAATTGAACAAGAAGACCATAAAAAATAGGTACCTGATACCCAGGATTGATGAATTGATAGATGAGTTACATGTGGAGGTTTAATTCTTGAATATTGATCTCTGATCAGGGTACCATCATATTCAGGTCAAAGAGGAGGGCATACACAAAACAACCTTCAATTGTCACTATGGGCACTACTAGTTTCTATTCATGACCTTCAGGCTAACTAATGGACCCTCTACCTTGGACCAATCATGTATGAACCACATATTCAACAAGTAGTTGAGGAAATTCTTATTGGTGTTTTTTGACAATATTTTGATCTCTAGAAGGAATTGGGAGGAACATACGAAGCATGTAGATGATATTCTCACCATTATGAAGGAGCAATCACTTTTTCCAAGGAAGAAAAGTGTGAGTTTGGGTTGACAGAAATCCTCTATATGGGGCACGTGATTGGTGTTAAAGGAGTAAACGTGCATTAGGACTAGATCCAGATGATCCAAACGATCCTAGATTGGCCCACCCCTAGATTAATCACAGAGCTATGAGGATTCTTTGGGATATGCAACTATTACAGGCGCTTTGTGAAAGGATTTTCACCATTGGCTCTGCCATTAACAGACCTCACCAAGAAAGGGATGTTTTGATGGTTAGAGGACGCACATGTAGTATTCAACAGAATGAAGATGATTATCAACACTTTCCTAGTGTTAGCACTTCCAGATTTCACACAGATTTTTGTCATGGAGTGTGATGCATCCGGTGAGGGGATATGAGTGGTGTTGATGCAGAATTGACACCCAATATATTTCGAGAGTAGGAAGTTGAGGGAGCCATAAAATCTCTATCTAATCTATGATAAGGAGATGTTGGCCATCATGCATGCACTGGCTAAGTTCAAACAATACCTGGTGGGAGGATGTTTTGTGGTTAGGACTGACCACAATAGCTTGAGATATTTCTTGGAGCAACGAGACCTAAATGAGAGGAAGTAGAAATGGGTGAGTAAGGTGCAGGCATATGATTTCGACATTGAGTATGTAAAGGGGAAGAATAACACATTTGTTGATGCCCTATCCATGAGACCTGCGGCCTTCTCCATGACAGAGATCTCAGCAGACTAGAAGTCCATTATTTTTGTGGAATACTCCAAGAATACCTTCACCTATGTGCTGATGGAGGGAAGTGTTCAGGATGACATGTACAAGTTAGTGGATGACATCATCTACTACAAATACATGATCTATCTTGTCCTTGAGTTCACACTCAAGGATAATATTTGGAGGGTGGTACATGACACATTACTGGCAGGGAACTAGGGGTATATGAAGACCTACAGGAAAGTGAGGGAGAGATTCTCCTGGAAAGGTCTCAAGGAGGATGTAATTCATCATGTGAGGGAGTGCATAACTTTCCAATAGAACAATTCATAGTTTCCACATCCTGCATGACCGCTTCAACCATTTCTAATTCTGGAGTAGAAGTGGAATAACATTTCCATGGATTTCATTATAGGGTTTCCAAAGGTAGAGGGAAGGGATTGTATCTACATGGTAGTGGATAGATTGACTAAATATGCACATTTATTTTCCATTCCTTCAGAGTACATTGCATCTCAGGTAGTAGATCTATTCTTCAGGGAGGTGTTCAAACTACATGGTCTTTCGAGGAATATAGTTAGTGACTGGGATAACAAGTTTCTCAATGCGTTTTGACAGGAGTTGTTTAGGTTATTTGGGATAGAATTGACACCTAGTACAAGATATCTCCCCCAGATAGATGGGAAAATCGATATCATAGACAAATGGATTGAGGTGTACTTGAGGAACTATGTGTCAAGGAAGCAACGAGCATGGATAAAGTGGTTGCATCTTGAGGAGAATTGTTACAACATTACTCATCACATGTCCATCGATATGAGCCCATTCATGGAATTGTATGGCTATGATGCCCCATATTTTATGGATTTGGAGTTTTGGGAAAGTAGAGCTCCTAAGGCCAAAGCTTGGTTGCAGGAAATACAGGACATATTAAGAGTCTTGAAGGATAATTTGCAGGATGCTTAGAACCAACAGAAGATGTATGCATATAGCATAGGGTAGAACACATCTTTGAGGTTGGGGACCTCGTCTTTCTCAGGTTGCATCCTTACAAAAAGTTGTTGCTGAAGAAGAGTGGTGCAGAGAAATTGAAGCCTCGATTTTATGGACCTTACAGAGTGATCAGGAGAGATGGGGATGTAGCATATAAGCTGGAGATACCAGAGGGTAGCAAGATCCACAACACCTTCCTAGTATCCTTCCTCAAGAAGGAATTGGAGTAGTAGGTCACCGCTTTGGAATATATTCCTCCACTATATGAGGAAGGGAAGTTGGTTCTAGCTCTCGAGAATATTGTTGATGTCAGGGAGCGGAGGTTGAGAAGAAAACTCATTTGAGAGTACTTGTTTGTATGGAGAGGATTTCCCGTAGAGGATTCTACTTGAGAAGGAGATAAAATCTTACAACACCCTAATCTGGAGTTGCTTGAGGATAAGAAATATTGGGAAGGGAGGACTGTAATGTCCCCTTCCAATTGATCATGGTGGAGGATGAATACATATTCTATACAACTCCCATAGGCTATAGTCAACAAGGACAAGGGATTCAAGGAGGCTTATTTGGTGTTACTAGGTTAAAAGAATAGAAAATACTAAAGTGACATTAAATAAAAATAAATAATTATATTTAAATGAAATTGAAAGAAAAATAAAGTGAGGGTTTGATTTGGTCAAAAAGGGGAAATATCTAGAAGGCCTGGAGGAAGGATAAATAGAGGGGTCACCCTTCTCTTTAGCATTACTATTTCATCTCTCATTTTGGAGTGCTCTTGGATCCATTGTTTTGTTGGGATTTAGAAAAACCCTTCCACTACTACAGTTTGGTTTCGATGGTGCAATATCCACCCTAGAAAGACAAGAGGGGAGTCCACCTAAGATTTCCATTAAAGTTTCAGTTTGAGGTTTATGTTCAGTTGAAACTTTTCACATGAAGTTTGAAAATATTTTCCAGAAGAGGCCAATCCATAATTTTACAAGTGAAAGGAGGGTTTTGGAGAAACCATTGTTGAGGAAATCCCTGCGGGTTAAGTACATGGTGTCTCGTGAGGCCCCACTAGATGTCCAACAGTTGTCATGCGAGGACCTTTGTGATTGGGGTTGCAGCAGGTCGTTTGGATCAGGTACGTGAGGGTTACATGAGGGATTGGAAGGCTGCTTGATCCAGGAGGATATGGGAATGCTCACAGAGGTCCAGAAATATCTGGAACATCCAAAGAGGTCCATAATGGTTCGGTAATTCTCAAAATTCAACCATCCCAAATTATCTCAAAAATTCCATCAATGCATAGATATTGGTGATAGATTTCCAATGGTGCAAATTTCACCTCGAACAAAGTTCGTATGCAAAAGTTATGAGCAGTCAAAGTTCAATCAAACCTGGTAAAAAGTCAAAGGTCAAAGTAAAAAATGATGTCAGCAGGGTGCCACATGTCACCACTACAAGGGTGACACATGGCACATGATTATTGGAAGCTAAATGATAAAGGTAACATCCAAGTGGTCCAGTTACAGGTTGATAAGTAGCAAGGTTAAGCTAATGAGAGGCTGCCACATGGTGACCTCCCATTGACCTATAATGGTTAGAGTTATGTAAAATATATGGAGTCAATGGGGATCAAACCCGCGACCTCGATAACTTCCCAAAGACTTAACATATCCCCACTACCAATGCGCCATACAATGAAACACAATAGATCAATGGCAAGTAATATATTTGAATTAATGTTAAAGTTCAATTGGGTGGCTAAAAGGTCGAGCGCCTAAGCCCTCAACCCTATCTTGTGGTTATAAAGATATTGCATACAACCAATGCCACAGTTCGTGTGGAGGTTAACAAATATATTCCACCATAACCATATTATGTATGGTTGTAACCATATAAAAACAAACCACAAAATATGCCATGGATCACGGGGAATAAAAACCCCAACCTACTTCTTTATATGCTACAATTCTAACCAACGAACCATACATATGGTTTGTTAAAACAAACCAATTAACCTATAGTTAAATCCTACCACAAAATTTGGGATTTGGTTAAGGGCCCATGCCCTATTTAATGGGTGCACGGACCGAGCCTGGGACACCATTAATGCATAGTTTAGTATCGTAACTCATGCCCAAGGGTACCAAAGTTGTGAGGTTACATCCTAAAGCATGTCAAATGGTACTTTGACGTAATTTCAAGAATTTTACACTCATTTTGCATGATTTTTTTCCCGGAATCTAATGATTCACTTTGTTTATGCATTTGAGCAACATGTAAAAAGGTCATTGCAAAATGTAAGTATTTGAGCATTAATAAAAGAAGGTTTCTATTGGAAGCAGACCCAGAGAAGTAGTCCAAACTGGGTGAACTCCACTTTTTCCAACTTGTTTATGTGATTTCATTATTGTTGTCCATTTCAAGCTCAATTATTTTGCAATTTATTTTATCATTAAACTGGATTTGGTTAGATAAGTTCTTCACATGAAATTTGCATACAGTCAAGCGATCATTTTATTTTGAATATCAAGTAAATGTTTTTATGTATTAAAATATTAATAAGCATCTAATAATTTTTCGGATCAATTTGGTATCAGAGCAAGTTTGACAAGTGTTTGCAAGTGAATGCTTACAAGAGCTAAACTCAAACTTGGTAAAGGAAAACTTGCAAGTTATAAGTATGAAATTGGAAAGATATATCGAAGACATAGATGGCTTCTGAAAAAAGAGAAGAAGAAGATCATCCCATGAGTCATGAAGAGATTAGAGATACACTTAAATCATTGAAGGAAACAATAGATGAGTTAGAACGAAGAATTAAAAAAACTGTAAGCAGAGAATCTTCGGTAAAAGGAGAAGGAGGAGATGAAGGTGGTGGAAAGCCCCCTTCACCATCCTCACCATCATCATCAGTTTCTTCTGAAGCGAGTAAACATTCTTCTCGACGAAAGAATTCCTCTAAGAAGTTTGAGCATAATCTGCCATTACTAAAATTGGATGTTAAGTTTGAATTTCCGACCTATGATTGAGAATTGAATGTCAAGAAATTGGATACTAGATAAAGAAAATAGATGTATATTAGAGGGTTCAAAATATTATGGATGAGGCTTAAAGGATACAGTTAGATGCTCTTTAACTAAGTGGCACTACCTTAATATGGTGGGAGAGTAAGATGCAAGTTGATCTTGTTCAAAAGGGTAAAGCAATCTATTCATGGGATAAGTTTAATAAGGCTATAAGGAAACAATTCTATCCACTGAAACATACATAAACGACAATGATCGAGTGGCAACATCTAAGACAGGGTAAGGGACAAAACATTCAGGCATATACACAGGAATTAAAAACGAAGGCATTATCACTAGGAATTCCATTTTATACTCATGAAACTATTCTGAAGTATATTGGTGGCATGCACTCATATCTTCGTCACACTATTATAATGTTTAGCCCTACTAACATTGATAAGGTTTCAATAAAAGCTACATATCTAGAGGTTAGTAAGGGTAAGCACGTAAGATAATATAATAATCCATTCAAGTTCGAGAATAAATCAAAAGGTAAATGGGAAAATAAGAAATAAACCATAGTGAAGCAAGTTTAGGGGAGACCTACATGTTCCCACTATAAGAAAAAGGGACATGAGGAATCACAGTGTTGGAAGCTGCATCCAGAATTACATCCAAGGAAATTTAATGGAAAAGGGAATCATAAGACTGTTGCATCACTTCATCAGGATCTAGGGTTAGATTTTGGAGATGAATATAAGATCATGCGCATATGAAGTAAAGGTATATCAACTATCAATTCAAATTCTTCAGTTCAGTCCACCAAAGTGGGAAGTGATATTGATCAAAAGAAGATAAGTGATATTTTTCATGCTAGAGTAATAGTCAATCATAAGAAGGTAGATACTTTATTTGACAGTGGATCTCAAGCTAATCTAATATTTGAAGCGTTTGTTAAGAAGTTGGGAGTTAGATGTTGTGCCTCTTGACATTTACAACATTGTTTTGGGAAGCCCATATCTATTTAACAGGAAGGTTGTATTCTACCGAGAAGAGAATAAATATCATCTTTTCAAGAATGGGGTTGAATATATTGTCAAATCTCATCACATCAAAACTAATTCTTCTTTAGTGAGCACAGGGAAAATGAAGAGACTCGTGAGCACAAGTAAATATTTTGTTCTTATGATAGTGAAACAAAAAAAAAAGACATAACAAATACTTTATCAGGTTGTGATCCAAATCATAAACAAGAGTTTATCAACATCATATCTAATTATGATGAGTTTTTCTAGGAACCTACAGGGTTTCCTTTAAAAACAGAGGTTAAACATGAAATATATTTGTAAAAAGATGCTCCTCTTTCGAACATTGGAATGTACAGGTCATCAGTAATCGAGAATGCAAAAACAAAGAAGCAAGTTTAGGAGTTTCTCGATAAATGAATCATCAGATCAATATCCTCTCCCATGTGGTTCTCTTATTGTTTTAGTTCCAAGGAAATATGGCATGTGGAGGATGTGTATTGATTTTCGATCCCTGAACAAGATTACACTAAAGAACTCTTATCATCTTCCCAAAATTGATGATCTACTAGATCAGTTAAAGAATGTTGTATATCAAGTTATCTAAATGTGAATTTGGAAACAATTCTCTAGTTTATCTAGGATATATTGTAGTGAATGGTCAGTTAAATATAGATCCTGCAAAGGTAGAAGTCATTGTAAAATGGCCCAAGCCAACTAATGCCACTAAAGTCAAGAGCTTCTAAGGAGCAGTATAGTACTGGAGAAAATTCATTGCTATCTTCTCATACATAGAAACACCTATAGATACATTAACAAGTGTTAAGCATCTCTTTTAGTGGGGAGGAAAGCATTAGAAAGCCTTCGATACATTGAAGGAAAATATAAGTGTCGCACCATTTTTGGCTTTGCCAAATCTATTGTTGGATATGTGTTATATTCTTTGCATGACTAGAAATAGTGTCTACGTTGCATCAGACATGAATGAGGGGTAATAGGGAGGGATGTATGCCCTTCCTCATGGGGTTTCAGGGGGGAGGAGTCCCCCCCTACAGGGGGGTTAGGGCGTAGCGCCCCCGAAATAAGAAAAAAAAAAAAACCTCGGTTTTCATGTCCATTTTTGGGAGATCGTTGGTTTTAGTGTCCAGTTATGGGATGTTTTTTGGCACATGGTTTTTCTCCAATGGTTTTCCATTTATACTAAATACCATCCAATCATCTAAGTACACTTCCAAAAATTTATGGATGAACTCTTTGGATGCGGCCACAACCACTCTAGAAAATACTGCAGGGGCATTCTTTAATCCAAATAGCATCACCATGTATTGATAACTACCACATTCTATCGTAAATATGGTTTTATGTCTATCCTCCTACGTGATTTTTATTTAATGGTACCCAAATAATCTATCAGTGAACGAATATGCTTCTTGACACATTCTCCAGTACTTCATTAGTGAATGGTGTTGGGAATGGGTCATGTAAGCATGTGTCATTCAACTTCCTTAAGTCGACACATATCCTAATCCCTTCAGTCTTCTTTTCCTGTACCACCATAGGGCTAATCCATTCATATTCTTCGATTGGTTAAATGATTCCAGTGTCGATCATTCTATCTAGTTCATCCTTAACCTTCTCCTTATACCTTGGGTTCAACCTGTACAGTCTATGTCGTATTGGCTTAGCTCTAGGTTTTAGTGGAATCTTTATCTCCCCTAAGTCGCCTAATATCCCCTTCATCTCTGAGAATGTAGTAGGAAATAAGTCATGATATTCTCGTAATAAGTTTTCCACCTTCTCAATTGTCTCATCATTCCAATAGTCTTCTATGTGCGCAAACTTAGGATTCTCCATTGTCCCAATGTTGACTTGCTTTGTCTTTCTTGGTTTTGTATACAACAGATACTAGCTCTGGCCCTTCTATTGCGCATGTGCCTTCTGTCTATGGTACTTGGACATTCCTGGGGTCCCCTTCATCATATTCCTCCTCTGTAACATTATAGAATTCCAATAGATTTTGGACCGTTAATTTGGTTGTGTGCACACTGCCTAGGGGTTCTTCTTGTAGATTTTAACCTTGTACAATATTTACTACAAATAGATTTTCAGTAAAATAATAGAAAAGATACAATGGAAAATACAAACATTACACATAGATTTTTCCCCTGGAAACCCAAACCGGGAAAACCAACATATTCTATATTCATTCATAGTAATACATTGTTTACAATACAATATACATATAGGAGCCAACAACATCCAAAACCCTAACCCAATGACCTGGATTAGTCAACAACCCTAATTCCTTAACCGAAAATAGAAAACCATCAGAAAAAAACCAGGTTCCGAAAAACCACCTAAATATGTGACACGTTGTTTTCTTTGCATACAGGGGGTTACAGGATTACATAGTCAACAATCCAGGGCAATAATGCCCATGGATCCTCTACACCAAAAGAACTTCTCAGTGATCACAAATTTTGTTAATGAATCTGCAACATTCTTCAATGTGTCCACCTTCATCAGGAATACTTTTTTTTCTTCAATCATGTCTCTCACAAAGTGATATTGAATATCAATAGGCTTTGTCTTTGAATGATAAGTCGAGTTCTTCGCCAGAAAAAATACACTTTGACTATCACAATCTATTCTTACAGCTTGTTGTACCAACCCAATACCTGAACACAATCTTTGTAACCATACTACTTCCTTACTTGCATGAGTGGATGCCATGTATTTAGCTTCTGTAGTTGAAAGTGCCACTACAACCTGTCTTTTTCTCATCCAACTTATTGCTCCTCTAAATAGGTTAAACACATACCCACTTGTAGATCTCCTATGATCCAGATATCCAGCCCAATTTTCATCCACAAAGCCATGTATATCCAGCACTATGTCCAATATCGGTCTTCCTTCATAGCACAATCCATAGCTAACAGTGCCATGCAAATACCTGAAAACCCTGTTTACTATTGTCCAATGCTCATTCCCTGGCTTTGACATATACCTGCTAAAAAATACCACTGCATGTGTAATGTACGGTCTAGTACAGACCATTGCATACATCAAACTGCCAACTACACTCACATATGGAACATGAGACATGTACTCCTCCTCTTCAAGTGTCTGGGGACATTGATCTGCAGATAACTTTACCCAAACATGAATAGGAACCTTGAGCGGCTTACATTACTACATATTAAACCTCTGCAATATTGTCTCGACATATTTTCTCTGATTTAACCAGAGTTTCCTCTTTTTCCGATCTCTTTTAATTTCCATGCCCAAAATTAAATTTGAAGCACCGAGATCCTTCATGTCAAATTTAGAGGACAACTGAGTTTTCAAATCCTGGATAATCTCCTTGTTGTTTCCTATCAACAATATGTCATCCAAATACAAGAACAAATAAATAAAATGATCACCAATTAATTTAAAATACACACAGTGATCCTCTTTTCTTCTTGTGAAGTCAAGTCCCAGCATACAAGTATCAAATTTTTGACACCACATCCTTGGTGATTGTTTTAAACCATACATGGATTTTTTCATCTTGCATACCAGCTCCTTATTTCCCTTCACAGCATAACCTTCTGGTTGCTTCATATAGATTTCTTCTTCCAGATCCCCATGTAGGAATGTTGTCTTCACATCCATCTGTTCTACTTCAAAATAAAATGCAACAACAACAGATAACATAAATCTTATAGAGGTTAACTTGGCAATTGGAGAAAAAAATCTCACCAAAATCAATTCCCTCAACCTGGGAATAATTTTTTGCTACTAACCAAACTTTGTATTTCTCCACTTTTCCTTCTGCATTCAACTTCTTTTTAAACACCCATTTTCTTCCAATGGGATTTCTTCCAGTCAGCAACTCCACTAGATACCAAGCCTCATTCTTATCCAAAGATGCCATTTCTTCATCCATGGCCCTTTTCTAGATATTTCCATCCTCTGAATTCACTGTCTCCCTGATAGTTCTAGGATCATCATCGGTAATAGACAAAGAAAAATTTGAACATAAATCAGATGGCGTATACCTTTATAGTAGCCTTCCTTCTCAAACCAATCTCCTCAATACTGGAGTATGAGGATCTTCTTCTTCTGATTATTGTTCTTCTGTAAAGTCTGATTCATCATCCTTTAAATCAAACTCTACTTTCTCTGGTTCTTCCTTACTTGGTAGGACTTCCTGTTTAACAACATATTTCATTTCTCTAAATACCACATCTCGGTTATACACTACCTTCTTATTTTCTAGGTTCCAAAGATTATAACCTTTGAGACCGTCTTTATATCCAATAAAGATACACTTTTCAACCTTCTTATCTAGCTTACTCTTGTTTTCCTTTGGAGCATGAACATATGCATCACAACCAAATACCTTGATATGTGTGAGAGAAGGTTCCTTACTATTCCATACCTCTTGTGGAGTCTTATTATCCAACGCTGATGAGGGTGATCTATTGACCAGGTAACATACAGTACCCACTACCTCTACCCATAATTCTTACCCTAACCCGACACCACTGAGCATGCACCTTGCTTTTTCCATCCATGTCCTAATCATCCTTTCTGCAACTCCATTCTTCTTAGGTGTATATGGATTAGTATTCTTCCTTGCTATACCACACTTCTTATAGAATTCTTCAAATTCATTCCCGCAGAAATCTCCACCATTATCTGTCCTCGACACCTTGATTCTTTTCTTTGTTTGATTCTCAACAAGAGCCTTAAACTCTTTAAACCTGTCAAAGTCTTCGGATTTATTCATGAGGAAATATATATAAGTATTCCTCGAGAAGTCATCTATAAATGAGACATAGTACACAGATTTTCCCAATGATGGGATCGACAGAGGTCCAAAAACATCACTGTGAAACTAGTTGTAAAATTCCTTCTGCCCTCATTGCACCATAAGGGAATCTTACCCGATTTTGCTTCCCATATAGACAATGTTCACATAAATCAAAATACAAAGAGTAGTTAGACATACCTTCACCCATACCTTTACTGTGCAGTAGTTGAAGACCCTTCTCTCTAATATGCCTCAGTCTTTGATGCCACATCATAACCTTTTCTCCAGAGACTATAGGAGTTCTTTCTTCTTCAATTCCAATATCAGGAACAATGGAACTATTACACCCATCACTAATAGTGCTTCCTTATAGCTTATACAGAGTCCCAAACCAAAATCCCTTCAGCAACACCATTGCTCCTCGAATCATCCTGCAAGTTTCCTTTTCAAATATTGTTTTTACCCCTGCATCATCCATTTTTCTTACATAAATCAAATTTATGGCCAAACCTAGGATGTGAAAAACACCATGCAGTGTTCTAATCCTTCCATCTATGATTCTCAACTTGAATTTTCCTTGTCCTATGATTCTGGTTGTCGAACCATCACCTAAGAAAACATTACCACCATCACACCTTTCATATTCGCAGAACCACTCCCTGTGGGGAGTCATATGAAAGGATGCACCAGATTTAACCAACCATGCCTCATGATCTACATGTGTGCTTGAAGAAGCCAAGTACACATCCCCTCCTTCTCCCTTGGAGGTCTTTTCTTCTGTAGAAAGATATTCTTCAAATCCCTTCTTTTTCTCAACTTTGAATATACACTGCTTCTTGTAGTGCCCTTCTTTTCCACATCTCCAGCATACCTTTACAAAATTTCCGGGAGATTTATATCTACCCTTAAACTTAGATCTCCCACTTGAGAACTTAGATCTATTTCTTTCCTCAGAACGTCCTCTTGCAAATAATGCGTCTGTGCTTTATCCTTCCATATTATTCTATCTCATAAACTCCGACAACAAGGATGAGACCACTTCATCAAAATTCAAGGCAGTTGTATTACTACCTATGGCCACAACCAGACTATCCCAAGAGTCTGGTAAATAACACAGTAAACTGATACATTTATCTTCATCTGAAATTTTAATCTCAACAGATACTAATTGACTTACCACAGTATTGAAGGCGTCCAAATGCTCTGCCATCGAGTCTCCATCTCTCATCCTTAGGTTATACAACTTCTTTCTCAGGAATAGTTTATTTACTAGGGACTTAGACTGATACAACTTGCCCAACTTTTCCCATAAATCCTTGGTTCTATCTTCCTCTGACACATTCAGTAATACTGAATCGGAGAGACACAATCGGATTGTGCTCTTTTCTTTCTGATCCAAATTTTTCCAGTCATCTGTTGAAGTTCTTGTAGGTGCAGTACCTAGATCTACTGTGATCCACTAATCTCTATCCACCAACATATCTTCCATATTGATCTTCCAAAACTCAAAAATTTTCCCATTAAACTTCTCGATCTCCATCTTTGAACTGCTTGCCATTTCTTTTCACCTGAAAAATCAATACCACAAATCTCCCACTATAAGAAGGCTTATCACAGTCTCTAGCCAAACCCTTGACCACAAAGGCGTCCCCTTGAAACCAATAAAGCTCTGATACCAAATGTATATTTTAACCTTGTACAATATTTACTGCAAATAGATTTTCAGTAAAAGAACAGAAAAGATACAATGGCAAATACAAACATTACACATAGATTTTTCCCCTGGAAACCCAAACCGGGAAAACCAACATCATGTATATTCATTCATAGTAATACATTGTTTACAATAAAATATACATATAGTATCCAGCGGCATCCAAAACCCTAACCCAATGACCTAGATTATTCAACAACCCTAATTCCTTAACCGAAAATATAAAACCATTGGCAAAAAACCATGTGCCGAAAAACCACCTAAATATGTGACATGTTTCCCGAGGTAGAAAAATAAATTCAGGGGCGCTGCCCATGAACCCCTGCACGAGGGGCCTAGAGGCCTCCCCTCTAACCCCCCTGCGTGCCCGACACTTCTTCCACCAATTCTACCTTAGAGAATATCTTTGTCCGGATGGCCTGTACGGTTTCCTGTGTGGAGAGGGAGATTCATGTTCAAATGTGAACATGACTTTGAATATCTGGACCAATCCTTCTCATGATGTTGTCTCTCTACGTGTCTCCAATTCTAAATACCAATTCCTTGAGATTGTATCCACCATGTGTATGAATTGGTGTGTCCATTCTGTTTCTGATACTGAGCTCCATAAATCCCTACATTTTTCCACGTGATCCACTGGGTCACTTTCTCCTGTGTATTTCTGCGCACTTACTTCTTCTTTAGGTCCAAAGCGTGTCTACATGAGTCTACTACACTGTGCCCAGTCCTTAATACTATTTATGTATAGGGCCCACCATCTAGATGGAGTTTCTTTTAACACGACATCTAGTGCTAACAACCTCTGTTGTTCAGGTACTTGTAATTCAAATGATTTTATAAACACATTAATCTCATTTAGGCCATCGTACCTGGGTAGGTCACATAGTTATGTGCCAATATAGTGAAAATATTGTTTTATTGTTGGGTATGTGTTATATTCTTTGCACAACTAGACATAGTGTCTGCTATGTTGCGTCAGGTGCGCAGGGGGGCTGTTAGGTCCCCCCTTCGGGGGTTGCAGAGGGGATAGCCCCCAAGAAATTTATTTTTCCTCAAGAAACATGTCACATTTTTTCCTCATTTTTCATGTCGCCTCGATTTTCATGTCCATTTTTGGGTGGTTTTTCGTCACATGGTTTTTGCCGATGGTTTTCTATTTTCAGTTAAGGAATTAGGGTTGTTGACTAATCCAGGTCATTGGGTTAGGTATTTGGATGTCATTGGCTCCTATATGTATACTGTATTGTCAACATTGTATCACTATGAATGAATATAGAATATGTTGGTTTTCCTGGTTTGGGTTTCCAAGGGAAAAATATTTGTGTAATGTGTGTATTTTCCATTGTATCTTTTTTGTTCTTTTATTGGAAATCTATTTTTAGTAAAATGTTGTACAAGGTTAAAATCTACATTTGGTATCAGAGCTTTATTAGCTTCAAGGGGACACCTTTGTGGTCAAGGGTTTGGCTCGAGACTGTGATAAGCCTTGTTACAGTGGGATATCTGTGGTATTGATTTTTCAGGTGAAAAGAAATGGCGAGTAGATCGAAAATGGAGATTGAGAAGTTTAATGGGAAACATTTTGAGCCATGGAAGATCTCTTGGTGGACAGAGATTAGTGGATCTCGATGGATCTAGATACTACACCTACATGAAATTCAACAGATGACTGGAAAATTTTGGATCGAAAGGCGAAGAGAACAATCAAACCATGTCTCTCAAATTTGGTATTATTGAATGTGTCAGAGGAAGATACAACCAAAGATTTATGGGATAAGTTGGGGAATTTGTATCAGTCTAAGTCCCTAGTAAATAAACTATTCATGAGAAAGAAGTTGTATAACCTGAGGATGAAAGATGGAGACTCGTTGGCAGAGAATTTGAACGCCTTCAATACTATGGTAAGTCAGTTAGTATCTGTTGAGATTACAATTTCAGATGAAGATAAGTGTATCAAGTTACTGTGTTCTTTACTAGAATCGTGGGATAGTCTTGTTGTGTCAATAGGTAGTAATAAAACTTCCTTGAAGTTTGATGAAGTGGTCTCATCCTTGTTGTCATAGGAGATGAGATGGAAGAACATGGAAGGACAGAGCACAAATGCATTATTTTCAAGAGGACGCTCCCAGGAAAGAAATATATCTAAGTCCTCAAGTGGGAGATCTAATTATAAGGGTAGATATAAATCTGTCGGAAATTTTGTAAAGGTATGTTGGAGATGTGGAAAAGAAGGGCACTATAAGAAGCAGTGTAGATCCAAAATTGAGAAAAAGAAGAGATTCGAAGAAGCTCCTTCTGCAGAAGAAAAGACCTCCAAGGAATAAGGCGGGGATTTGTACTTGCCTTATTCAAACACAAATGCATATCATAAGGCATGGTTGGTTGACTCAGGTGCATCATTTCTTATGACTCCCCACAGGGAGTGGTTCTGTGAATATGAAAGGTATGATGGAGGTAATTTTTTTCTAGGTGATGACTCTACAACCAAAATCATAGGATGAGGAAAATTCAAGTTGAGGCTCATAGATGGAAGGATTGAAACACTACCTGGTGTTTTTCACATCCCAGGTTTGGCCAGGAATTTGATTTCTATAAGCAAAATGGATGATGCAAGAGTAAAAACAATATTTGAAAAGGAAACCTACAGGATGGTTCGAGGAACAATGGTGTTGTTGAAGGGAGTTCGGTTTGGAACTATGTATAAGATGTAAGGAAGCACTATTAGTGATGGGTGTAATAGCTCCATTGTTCCTGATATTGGAGTTGAATAAGAAATAACTCCTATAGTCTCTAGAGAAAAGGTTATGTTGTGGCATCAAAGACTGGGGCATATCGGAGAGAAGGGTCTTCGACTACTACACAGTAAAGATATGGTTGAAGGTATGTCTAACTGATCTCTGGATTTTGATTTCTATGAACATTGTGTATATGTGAAGTAGAATCAGGTAATATTCTCCTCTGGTGCAATGAGGGCAGAAATAATTTTACAGCTAGTTCACAATGATGTGTTTGGACCTATGTCGGTTCCATCATTGGGAAAATATGTGTACTATGTCTCATTTATAGATGAATTCTTGAGGAATACTTGGATATATTTTCTCATAAATAAATCTGAAGTCTTTGACAAGTTTAAAGAGTTTAAGGCTCTTGTTGAGAATCAAACGGAGAAAAGAATTAAGGTGCTAAGGATAGATAATGGTGGAGAGTTCTATGGGAATGAATTTGAAGAATTTTGTAAGAAGTGTGGTATAGAAAGGAAGAAGACTACTCCATATACACCTCAGCAGAATGGAGTTGCAGAAAGGATGAACATGATGTTGATGGAAAAAGAAAGGTGCATTCTCAATGGTGTCGAGTTAGGGAAAGAATTATGGGTAGAGGAAGTGGGTATTGCATGTTAATTGGTTAACAGATCACCTCAACAACACTGGATGACAAGAATCCACAAGAGGTATGGACTAGTAAGAAACATTCTCTCACACATCTCAAGGTATTTGGTTGTGAGGCCTATGTTCATGTTCCAAAGGAAAACAAGAGTAAGCTAGATAAGAAGGCTGAAAAGTGTATCTTTATTGGGTATAAAGATGGTCTCAAAGGTTATAATCTTTGGAAC
>ML801100.1:393456-406406 GCA_009831015.1 Picea engelmannii | reverse complement strand
AGGAAGTCCTACCAAGTAAGGAAGAACCAAATAAAATAGAGTTTGATTTAAAGGATGATGAATTAAACTCTACAAAAGAACATGAATTAGAAGAAGAAGATATTCATACTCTATTATTGAGGAGATTGGTTCGAGAAAGAAGGCAACTGGAAAGGTAAACTCCATCTGATTTCCTTTCAAAATTTGTTTTGTCTATTACTAATGATGATACTAGAAATGTCAGAGAGGTAGTGGATTCAGAGGATGGAAAGCTCTGGGAAAAGGCCATGGCTGAAGAAATGGAATCCTTGGATAAGAATGAGGCTTAGGATTTAGTGGAGTTTTCAATTGGAAGAAATCCCATTGGCAACAAATGGGTATTTAAAAAGAAGTTGAATGTAGAAGGAAAAGTGGAGAAATACAAAGCTCGGTTAGTAGAAAAGGGTTATTCCCAGGTTGAGGGAATTGATTTTGGTGATATTTTTTCTCATGTTTCCAAGTTAACTTCTATAAGATTTATGTTATATGTTGTTCCTGCATTTGATTTTGAAGTAGAATAGATGGATGTGAAGACAACATTCTTACGTGGGGATCTGGAAGAAGAAATCTATATGAAGCATCCATAAGCCTTTGTTGTGAAGTGAAAGAAGGAGTTGGTATGCAAGCTGAAAAATTCCTTGTATGGTTTAAAACAATCACCAAGGATGTGGTATCAAAAATTTGATACTTATATGCTGGGACTTGGCTTCACAAGAAGTAAAGAGGATCACTCTGTGTATTTTAAATTAATTAGTGATCATTTTATTTATTTGGTCTTGTATGTGGATGACTTGTTGCTGATAGGAAACAACAAGGAGATTATATAGGATGTGAAAAATCAGTTGTCCTCTAAATTTGACATGAAGGATATCGGTGCTTCAAATTTCATTTTGGGCATGGAAATTAAAAGAGATCGGAAAAAGAGGAAACTATGGTTAATTCAGAGAAAATATGTGGAGACAATATTGCAGAGGTTTAATATGAAAGAATGTAAACTGGTCAAGGTCCCTATTCCTGTTGGTGTAAAGTTATCCGTGGATTAGTGTCCCAAGACACTCGAAGAGGAGGACATGTCTCATATTGCATATGCAACTGTAGTTGGTAGTTTGATGTATGCAATGGTCTGTACTAGACCGTACATTGCACATGCAGTTGGAATTTTGAGCAGGTATATGTCAAAACCAGGGAAGGATCATTGGACAACAGTAAAATGGTTTTCAGGTATTTGCGTGGCACTGCTAGCTATGGATTGTGCTACCAAGGAAGACCAGCATTGGATAGAATGTTGGACATACATGGATTTGTGGATGAAAATTGGGTTGGAGATCTGGATCATAGGACATATACAAGTCGGTATGTGTTTAACCTGTTTGGAGGAACAATCAGTTGGATGAGAAAAATACAAGATATAGTGGCACTTTCAACTACATAAGCTGAATACATGGAAGCCACTCATGCAATTAAGGAAGCAGTATGGTTACAAAGATTGTGTTCAGGTATTGGGTTGGTACAACAAGTTGTAAGGATAGATTGTGACAGTCATAGTGCAATTTTTATGGCGAAGAACCTGGATTATCATTCAAAGACAAAGAATATTGATATTGAATATCACTTTGTGAGAGACATGGTTGAAGAAAGGAAAGTATTGCTGATGAAGGTGGACACTTTGAAGAATGTTTCAAATTCATTAAAAAAATATGTGAGCACTGAGAAGTTATCTTGGTGTAGAGGATCCATGGGCATTGTTTCCCTGGATTGTTGACTATGTAACCCTGTAACCCCTTGTATGCAAGAAAATAACAAGTGGGAGAATGTTGGGTATGTGTTATATTCTTTGCACAACTAGTTGTAGTGTCTGCTACGTTGTGCCATATGCGAGTATGATTGGCAGTTTGATGTATGAAATGATCTATACTAGACAAGACATTGCACATGCAGTGTGAGTTTTGAGAAGGTATATATCAAATCCAGGGAAGGATAATTGGACAACCGTAAAGAGGGTTTTCAAGTATTTGTGTGGCACTGCTAGCTATGGATTATGCTACTAACAAATACTAGGATTGGACAGAGTGTTTGACATACATGGATTTGTGGGTGCAGACTGGGCTGGAGATCTAGATCATAGGAGATATACAAGCGGGTATGTGTTTAACCTATTTGGAGGAGCAATTAGTTGGATGAGAAAAATGCAGTCTGTAGTGGCACTTTCAACTATAGAAGTTGAATACATGGAAACCACTCATGCAAGAAAGGAAGCAGTATGGTTACAAAGATTATGTTCAGGTATTGGTACAACAAGCTATAAGGATAGATTGTGACAGTGAGAGTGCAAATTTTCTGGTGAAGAACCCGACTTATCAATCAAAGAGAAATCATATTGATGTTCAATATCACTTTGTGAGAGACATGGTTGAAGAAAATAAAGTGTTGTTGATGAAGGTGGACACTTTGAAGAATGTTGCAGATTCATTAACAAAATATGTGAGCACTAAGAAGTTCTCTTGGTGTAGAGGATCTATGGGCATTGATGCCCTAGATTGTTGACTATGTAACCATGTAACCCCTTGTATGCAAAGAAAACAACAAG
Source organism: Picea engelmannii (assembly GCA_009831015.1). NCBI lineage: Eukaryota > Viridiplantae > Streptophyta > Pinopsida > Pinales > Pinaceae > Picea > Picea engelmannii. The sequence goes on along the minus strand of ML801100.1, from coordinate 403,801 downwards.
TGGGAGAATGTTGGATATGTGTTATATTATTTGCANNNAGGGGGGTAGAGCCACCTTACACAGGGGTTGGCGAGTAGCACCCCCGAAAAAAAAATTCCTTGATTTTCGTGTCCATTTTTGGGTGGTCCTCGATTTTCGTGACCAGTTATGGGCAGTTTTTCGACACATGGTTTTTCACCAATGGTTTTCTATTTTCGGTTAAGGAATTAGGGTTATTGACTAATCCAGGCCATTGGATTAGGTTTTTGGATGCCACTGGATCCTATATGTATATTGTATTGTAAACAATGTATGATGTGAATGAATATAGAATATGTTGGTTTTCCCGGTTTGGGTTTCTAGGGGAAAAATCTCAGTGTAATGTGTGTATTTTCCATTGTATATTTTTTGTTCTTTTATTGAAAATATGTTTGCAGTAAAATATTGTACAAGGTTAAAATCTACATCTACAACATCCATTTGAGATTCAAATCGATGAAAATGAATATCCCATGGGTCCAGTCTTGATGCAACGAGATAAACCTATATACTATCATTATGCGATTTCCAATCAAGCTATGATTAACTATCCAACATATGACAAGGAATTGTATGTGTTGGCACAAAGTGTAAACAAATGGAAGGATTAATTATTTGGAAAGGAGATAATAATTCATATCGATCATCAATGTTTATTATAGTATTTGCAGTCACAAACAAAGCTACAATAGTCACGACACTTTAGGTGCATGGGTTTTCTACAACAGTTTCATTTTGTAATCAAGTATAAGAAGGGTATTCATAACAAGGTTGTATATATGTTTTCAAGACCAGTAATTAATGCATCCACAATACTTAGGTATAATACTTTAGCACATGAAAGTTATGAAGAACAATATGATAGGTATGATGATTTTAAAGAAATATATGATGCTTTAACTCGCAGTAATCAGTAGTCAGATTATTATATGCATGAAAATTTGTTATATCATGTTGGAAAATTATGTATACCAAGAGATGAAAGAGTAGGTGTAATTAGAGAAGCTCATACGTCTCTCATCTCTGGTCATTTTAGGGTTGATTAGATACTAGCATAGTTACATAAGTATTGTTATTGGCATTGGATGAACGAGATGGTTTCTAAATATATTAAAGGGTGTGTTATGTGTGCCACAAGTAAACCTAACAACAAAAATCTAGGATTATATACACCACTTCCAGTACCTTCTCAATCATGAGAAAGTATCTCCAAGGACTTTGTAGGGGGTTTGTCAATGTTTAGGACAGGTCATGATTATCTATATGTCATGGTGATCAAATTTAGCAAGATGTGTATTCTAATGCCATGCAAGAGACAGGTCAAAGTTGAACAGACAACACAAATTTTCTTCGCTAATGTATGGATTCATTTTGGACTTCTGACATCTATAATATCATATCGAGATTCCCTCTTTTTGGGAAAGTTTTGGTCTCATTTATGGGAACTAATGGAAACTAAATTGAATAAGAGAACAACTTTTCATCCATAGATAGATGAACAAAAATGGGTGGTGAACAGAACAATGGTACATATACTTCAAGGATACTGTAACAAGCATCCTAAATTATAGGATGAGCAATTACCTTATATACAACATGCCTACAATCATGCCATGCATTCGTCTACTCAAAAAAATCGTTTTGAAGTATGTTGTGGTACTTGCCTAAGACACCTATGGAATTTGTTTTCAAAGAAGCAGGTAAAGAAGATAACATGATGATATAGATAAATCTAAAAGGTTCATTCAAAAGATTCAACAAGTACATCAAGCAGTACAGGAACAATTGGAGAAGATTTGAGCCAAGTAGAAGGCAAGGCACAACAAAAATCATGTTGATCATCAGTTTGAATTCAGTGATCAAGTATGGTTACATATCAACAAAGATTTAATGAAAGGAGAAGGTAAAAAGATAATACCAATCTGATATGGTCCATTCAAAATCTTGGAAAATATTGGTACTAATTCCTTTCATTTAAATCTACCAGCCTACATGCAAATGTATTCAATGGTAAATGTTGAGAATTTGAATATTTATAAGCCTCCTATGATTATGGATGAAGATGAAAGTATTCAGGTTCCAACAACTGATGATTTTTCTCCAGAATATTTGGACGAGCTACAAGAATATGTCATTCTCAACAGAAGAATTAGAACTTCACAATGAGGTGATGTGGAATACATTCAAGTTGGTATTAAAGGGGTAAAACCAAGTAAATCAAAATGGATGGATATCGAAAGGGTGAGGGAACTATACCCTCACTTAGTTGTTGAGTAAATCAAAACTTTTAGTGGTAAAAAAAGTCTTCCAATGGGGAGGAATGATCCAGGAGGATTCGGGAATGCTCACAGAGGTCCAGAAAGATATGAAACATCCACAAAGCTCTAGAATGGTTCAGTAATGCTCAAAATGTAACCATCCAAAATTCTTTCAAAAATTCCATCAATGTGTATAGCTCAGCAATAGCTTTATAACAGTAAAAATTTCACCTCGAATGGAGTTTGTATGAAACATTTATGAGCAGTCAAAGTTCAGTCAAACCTTGTAAAAAGTCAAAGGTCAAAGTCAAAGATGATGTCAGCATGACAGGTGATTACGTTAGCAGGGTGACACTTGTCACCACTGCAAGGATGATGCATGGCACATGATTATTGGCAGTTGACTGAGCAAGGTACCATCCAAGTGGTCCAATTACAGGTTGACAAGTGGCAAGGTTAAGCTAGCCAATGAGAGGTTTCCACGTGGAGACCTCCCATTGGCCTATAATGGTTAGAGTTATGTAAAATATATGGAGTCGAAGGGGGTCGAACCCGCGACCTCCATGACTTCCCAAAGAATTAATATATCCCCACTACTAATGCGCCATATAATGAGACTCAATACATCAATGGAAAGTAATATATTTGAATTAATGTTAAATTTCAATTGGGTGGCTAAAGGGTCGAGGGCCTAAGCCCTCGACCCTAGCCCATGGTTATCAAGTTGTTGCATACAACCAATGCCACAGTTCGAGCGGAGGTTAAAAAATATATTCCACCATGACCATATTATGTATGGTTGTAACCATATAAAAACAAACCACAAAATATGCCAAGGATCGTGGGGAATAGAACCCCCGACATACCACTTTATATGCCACGGTTCCAACCAACGAACCATACATAGGGTTTCTTAAAACAAACCAACTAACCTATATTTAAAGCATACCACAAAATTTGGGATTTTTTTAGGGGCTCGTGTCATATTTAATGGGCACGTGGATCAAGGCTAGGACACCATTAATGTAGAGTTTAGTCTTGTAACTATTTCCCAAGGGTACCAAAGTTTTGAGGTTACACCGTAAAGCATGCCAAATGGTACCTTAACGAAATTTCGATAATTTATACTCATTTTGCATGATTTTTTGCCAAGAATCCAACGGTGCACTTTGTTTCTAAATTTGAGCAACATGTAAAAAGGTCATTGTTGGACAGGCATTTTTGGATATAATTTTGAGAAGAATCTAAGTATGAAGGAATCGTGCAAAAGGAAGGATTAGCATAGAAGAAAGGATTCACGCAGAAGAAAGGAATTGCGTAGAAGGAAGGATTCACGCAAAAGATAAAAAGGGTACAAAAGGATGCGAATGAAGGAGATAACACAAATACGAAAGGATAAAGCAAGCGAGCGAGAAAAGAAAGCGCAAATGACGATAGTGTGAATTTCCCGTAATAGAAGGACAACATAAAAGTTGTATAAAGAACAAGAAGTAGAAGAAGGAAAATAGCTAGTTAACTAAAGATGGATATGCCATGCATTGTAATGGGTTATTTTGGGATAGTTAAGAATAGAACTTGAAACCCTAGATTTTGGGGTATAAATATATAACGGGATTGGGATAGATAGAGACAAACATACACATACACATATAGATATAGAGAGAGAGATAGAGAGATTTGCGTATGTAAGTGTGAGAGCATGCGCATGGAAGAGAATTGAGGTTATGGAAAGATCATGAATGTAATAGTCAGAAAGAATATGAATAAAGAAGGAGTTTATAAAGGATATTGTGTCTTGTGTTTTTACTTGCCTTTATGCATTCATGAATGATGATATACTTCGCAGAATGAATTTATTCTATGAATTGGTTATGCTATAATGTTCATGTATGGATGTGAAGGTTTAGGTAATAATCAAGAACCTACATAAGTTAAGATCAGGAAGAATGATTCATGCATTAGCCCCCCTTTCCCTTACTACTACAGAAACATGGTTCTTGCAGCCCCAATAGATACCTCGGGTGAGACTTCATTTGCGCAAGTAGGTGATGCCGAAAGGGCTGGTTCCTTGAGGGATTTTTTGGTCACGATCAACCCGAACCCTGGGTCTAATAACCCATGTGCAGACAAGAGTTAGCCAACAAATGGTTTTGTTTTCAGAACCAGGAATTTACGACTAAGGGAATGTTTTGGAGGTCGACTAAGAAATAAATCACCGTCTGGTTGGAATGAAAATAACAGGACTTCGCACGATAAGAGAATAGGAACCCTCAGATGAGTGACAAGCAATGGATGCAAAAGTATGTGTTCATAGATCAACATGAAATTTTCTTTGGCAAATTCCCCAAAATTCTGACCAAGTGGCTAGAAAGGTTAGTAGAGAAGACAGGAAGGTTTAGTGTTGTAGCACCGAAGAATTGGAATCTGGAACTGATAAGGCAGTTAAATTCAGTAAGTAACCCAACTACTTGAGCAATTTGTTTTTGGTTGGAACATATACTAGGGGATTATTTTACATAATTTGTCGTAGATTGCATTAAGTCATACAGTGTTATAGAAATAAATTTTTTCAAAGGTCCACGTGGGAGGTTTTTGAAATCATTGAATACATGGATAAAGATGCTATTATGTGAAAATCATGTGATGATAATAAAGTACAATAGCTAAATGGGATTTGTGCACATAGGGGAGTTGGATGATAACAGAAGGATCACCTAAGAAAAGGGAGGAAGCCATTAAAGAGGAAGGAAGGGATTGAGGATGCAAGAAGGTAGTACACTAGAGGAAGACTACGAATTTGGAGAGTTGCACGGAGGAAGGAGGATAAAAGGAAAAATATTGGGGTTGGGAAAGAAGAGTCGCACAGTGAGCCTGAAGTATGGGAAACTTGCAAAAAAGTTTGAATTGTAGAGATACCAGATATAGGAGGCGGAGAAGAGGGGTTTCAGTACATTCCAGTAATAGAAGAGTTTGTAAGTCCTAATCAGACAGGATCCTGCTTTAAATACATGACCCCATGTACATCACCACAATCAGAAATAACATTTGAATACTTGTTGAAAGCCATCATAGTTAGCCAAGGAGGACAAAATATTACTAGTTGAAATAGTGGGATTAGTGTGCGGAGTCAAAATCAGAGTGTACTAACATCACCAAGAGGAGGGAATAAACAGGGAAACATGGTAGGGATAGATAATACTCTTAGACTTCTTGAATTCAAGGGAGTAGGGTCAAAGGACCCATAACAGCACTTGTTTTTCTACGAGACAGTGATCCGTCGGATCTTTTAATGACTATGGTTAAGTTTTAATTTTGCATGCGTTAATTAACCATTTGAGAAAACTTAATGAAAGAATGAGGAAAGAAGAGAAATTATGACAGCCATATACACATATGCAGATCTGAAATGAAATAATATACAACAAACCATAACATGCAGATTGATAACGGAGTTCGGCACAACTTTGCCTACGTCTCCGGGCCTTTGTCTCTGTGGGGGAGGCTTCTTTATTTCTATTCAAAAGCTCAAAATTACATCGCAGCAGTGCCAATTGGCTACAAGAATGATCTGTTCATGTTCTTCTAGATCTCAAGAACCCATCAAAGAAAGCGACACACAAAACGGACGTCCGGAGCTCCCAGAAACGACCCGACAGCATTTGCTCCTCAATAGCTTCCCTGCATAAAAATGGCTTTGGCTTGGCTTCCCTTCAGCATAAATCTACTTTTTCTGTCCTTCATGGCCGCAAACAGGCTTGGTTTATATAGATCTGAATTTGGTTATCCATCCCCAACTTCCTCCCAAAATTTGGGCTCCAAAAATTCCCAATATCTCTAAAAAATGGAGAAAATCAATTAAAATGGGCATAAAAATCATTGAAAATTCCAAAAGCATAACAAAAAAACCCACTTTGTTATAAAATGTAGGTGAAACCCCCAAAATCGCGCGCTCTGGGTCATATGGGTCGGCCATGTGGTCATGCGACCATGCACTGGCCCTCTCTTTGCTGGCTCCTGGTCGTGGGATACGCATGTGATCTCGGGCTAACAACAAACCCGCGCCCAAAATAGGGATAGGCCCCCGGGTCCCATGGCGCTGGTTACATGCCATATTTTTGCGCTGAGGGCTGAGCCCTATCCATACTCCGTGCTCCCGGTCGTGTGGTGACATGGTATACAATAAACCAAGGGCTGGGGCTAAGCCCTGGCCCTTTCCTCCACCGACGAAACCATTTAACAAACATAAATAACTTTTATGCCATATGACTAATAAGGATCACCCGTGGAGTGGGCGGTTAGCCCAGCCCTACCAGTCCACTGTGCGGAGTATAGGTTGGGGGTTCGACCCTGTTGAAACCCATAATATTTTACACAAACCTTGAACCAACCACAGGGTGCCATGTGGTAGCCCATGACTGGGCCATGTGGCACCTCAACAACCAACCACAAACTGCCACGCGTCAATCGCTGAATGGTCCACGTTCCTGCCACCTGTCAAATGTCATACTGCCCTGTCATCCTACCACGTGTCTGCCACCATACCTTCCCAGTCAACTACTGACGTCATCCCATGCCATGTGTCACCCTTACAGTGGTGACACGTGTCACCCCTGGATTGGTCCAAATGTTTGCTTGTACGCCATATCAGCCTGCCACGTGTCACCTCCTGGAACTACCATGTCATCTATACAGACCGTATGGCATGTACAGTCAGCATGCCACGTGGCACTGTACGGACTGTACGGACTGTATAGTCATCCCCTTTTTTTGCCTATTTTCCTTTTCGGACAGAATGCGATATCTTGCACATATAGAGCCTGTTTGATGAAGTAAATATACCACCAGAATTAAGAAGACGAGACAGACGCAATGGCGCTAGTTTCGTCGGATTCCAAGCACTTTCATTTTTGAGCATTTTTAAGCCCTGTCAGGCTTCTGGATCTGATTCTGGATCACACCTCCCCACAAAAAGACCTTTTGGTCCCCAAAAGGTTACTGACCAGTCAACAAGCTCGGGATAGGCCACCCGACTTGTCCTCTGTCTTTGAACACTGTCCTGTGCACCTGTCTCATCAAGATCAATTGTAACACAATCATGACAACTGACAGTATATTGTTATCCATTTGAACCCTATTACATATTACTGAAGCCACTATCATCCATGTAGAAAACATTACTAATGACAGCATCAAAAAGACGACTGCAAATGCGCTGATATACTTGAAATATCTGCATGACATGAGCTTATCTTGAAGCAACTTATGATTGATTTTCCATTCAATAATCATGTCTTGTTCTTTCTTAAGATCAATTACTTCATTTGAAACAATTATTGGTTTGTTGCTTGCTTGCACTGCCTTCGTTAATTGTTCCATTGTTTGAAGTGTTTTATTTTCTTTAACATGATGAGCATGAACGACATAATCTTGACCTGCTTTAGTGAATTGATATTGATTCTTTGTCCCGTAGAAGATTGCCTTACGATCATATAAGTATGGACTGCCTAAGACCATTCCACATTCTATTAATGGCACTACATCACATGTTACTTCGTCCACATACTTAGATGAAATTGCAAATTTGATTGTGCACTGCTTTGTTATGTGCATTTGATGATGATTGCTTATCCATTTAAGTGTGTAACGCTTATGATGTAGTTGTGTTTTTAACCCCGATTGCTTAACCAATTCTTCTGAGATTAGATTAGATTGAGATCCACTGTCGATTAATGTGTCTATCTTAGTGTGTCGCATGATTACCCTTATATGAAGCAAGTTGTTTCTACAATCAATGTCTTCACCAAATTTACCTGTCATACCAACCAATGAGATCTTTGATTCATCACCTAAATCCGATCCCAAGTCTGTGGGTTTTGTTGTCATTGTCACTATTTGTGTTCCCTTCTTTTCTTTGAACCACTTTGGCCTCTTCTCGGGATGCAACTACCAACATCTGTCCTCATCATGTTCCTCTTTCTTGCAATTCTTGCAAGAGGGCTTTCCTTCCTTCCTCGTCACTTCATTTGCATTCTTGCCATGCCTTTTCCTCTTGTCCTCTTTCCTTGAAGACGATGATTCCCCTGACACACCTGCTTTCCCTGCTTCAATATACGTAGCTTGAACAGAAACCTCATCAAGGTTAGTGGCTCCAAACATGAAAACAATGTTTCTAATATGCGCAGGTAAACCTCCTATATACTTCATAAGAGTTTCTTGTGTTTGTAAAGGGATATCTAACATTAATGCCATTTTTCGAAATCCATCGGTGTATTCTTGCACTGTTTGTCCTTTTCTTAGTTTTAAAGATTGCCATTCAATTAATGATTTTTCTTTATAACCCAAAGGATAGAATTGTTTCCTAAGTGCAGAAATGAAACTTTTCCATGATGGAAATACATTACCCACATGTTGTGTTCCCTTTTGCAGCTTGCTTTGCCACCAGATAAGAGCTGTACCTGCAAGTCTCAAAGATGCCAACTTAATTTGTGTGGCCTCATCCTTGATCTGTTGCACACTGCAATATACCTCCATCTTCCTGATCCAATTATCAAGTTTTTTTGCATTTACTTCACCATCATATATGGGCAACTCAAATTTAACATCAAGTTTTAACAATGGCATTTCATGTTTATTTTTATGAACAATTTTCTTTCCATTAGATTTAGAACTTGAACTTGAAGAAGAAGGAGAAGAAGGACGTGTTGATGGAGGTGAAGGAGGAATCTGAGAATGGTCCTCTTCCTCTTCACTTTTTCCCTTTGAATATTCACCCAAAACTGGTCTCTTTTGTTCCAAGTAATCCTCATACAAAACTTTCACCATCTCCAACATAGCAAGGAAAGTTTTCCGGAACTCTTTCTCATCCTGAGAAATCCCTTCTTCCGATGCCATCTTCTCGCTGTGAGAAGCTCTCTTTCTCAATCCAATTAATGGATTCTTTGCAGCAAGCTCGCCTTCACCATGCTGTAGCTTTTCCCTGGTTAACATGCAAAACTCAAATCCAAATGTCAACTAGATCTGATACCACTTAATCCGTCGGATCTTTTAATGACTATGGTTGAGTTTTAATTTTGCATGTGTTAATTAACCATTTGAGAAAACTTAATGAAATAATGAGAAAAGAAGAGGAATTATGACAGCCATATACACATATGCAGATCTGAAATGAAATAATAGACAACAAACTGTTATAACCCTAAATTGCACTATCCATGCTTACCTGGCATCAGGCCAACTCATTGCCCTTCATTTCCAAAGCCATGTTGAACAGACTCTTAAAAAACCTCTTAAAACAAGTAACCCGCGCCCTAACCCATTACTGGGTGCGTTGGAACGCTGGCATGACTTATACTGCATGCGTTGGAACGTTGGATGGCCCACTACAACCCGCGTTTACCTAACAAAGCACAAAAGCAGGAAAGTTGCCGATGGGACGAAAAGCTTTGGGTCAGTTAACTGGAACTCCCATCCATGCATGGCCGAGAGTTCGTCCAAAACCCTAGCTCCTTCTAGCCTATAAAAGAAGGGGTAGGGGTACTATTCAAAGGAGGAAAATCATAGCAAAGAAACTCTGCCCAATTGCCGAATCCGTTTTGTCCCAACCCTTTAGCCTTTACTCAAGCTTTAGGAGAATTCAAGCAAAGCAGTTGGAGGACAAAGAAGAGGAGGAGCCCAGGATCAGGATCAAGGAACGGTAGCCGATCTCTATTATCATTGTAAGTTGATTCATCTTGAGATTAATAAAGAGTACTTTTCTCGTCCCAATGCACGAGTCTTATATATTTTATTTGATTTATGCTTAATCTCTAACCCTCTAGTAGAACAACAGCTTGCATGCGTAGTGTTTTTGTCTTGATTGCAGGATCGTCTTTGGAAGGAGCAGCAGAAGTAAGGAGGTAAAGCGCAATGGAGGATCTACACCAAACGTCGATAAAAAAAGGTTAGTCGGTTCTTTCCATGTTTGCATGTGAAAAAGGGTTTAGGTTTGGGGTAGAAGGTTAAAAGTAATTTCTTATGGGTCATGATCTGCATGCAAGTTTAAGCCCTAGCTTGTTAGTCCGTAGGGTATA
>ML801100.1:382455-393406 GCA_009831015.1 Picea engelmannii | reverse complement strand
GGTTCTTTCCATGTTTGCATGTGAAAAAGGGTTTAGGTTTGGGGTAGAAGGTTAAAAGTAATTTCTTATGGGTCATGATCTGCATGCAAGTTTAAGCCCTAGCTTGTTAGTCCGTAGGGTATAATTTCCCAACAACAGAATTGACAACTCCACCGGGGAGATTTTACTCTTAGGGTTTCCGAATTCAAGAAAGGTTTTTGGGTAGTTTTAAAGAACACATTTTCTATTTCTTTGTTGTTATTGTTTTCTGTTAGGTCAAAAGCTAGCAGGGAACCTAGTTATCAATACCAGTTTTTTCCTTGACTGTTGCTTGACATTTATTATTGGGACACACAGAGGTACACGCGGCCTGCAGAAGGCATGCTTGCATGTAACCCGTGCCCTAACCTTCTATAGCTCGTGTTTGAACGCTTGCTGCAGTGGTTTCAGTAGCGTGTAGGACTCAGAAATCTTGAGAGGCAGTCTCCTCTTCCCTGTCAGAAGTTTACCTTCTCAGGGGGCTTTCTAGATCCTGTCTGGGTCTTGTTGGTTCACTGTCTTGTTTGCAGTCTGCTTTATTGTGTTTGTTATCTTTTGCATTCATTTTCTTTTTCTGTTAAAATAGAAGCATCCAAGCCTTTAAGAGACTCTGGTTGTCAGTACCAGAGGCCTTTTTTCAGGTCTGGGCTGCCCGTGGTTGTTTTTGTCTTAGCTTTTACACAAACCCGCGACCTGTTTAAGCTTAGCCCGCGAGTACCTGCGCGTTGTTATAGCTCAGCACGCGTTTTCATGTGTGCTGTTTCAGTGACATTCACGGGCTTGATTGGTTGCTTTTCAGCCTGGGTGGGGCAGTCATCCCTTCCTGTGGTGAGAAGTGTTCCTCTCAGGGGTTTTGATTCTGGGGCTGCACAGTCAGCAGGTTCGGGCATCTTATCCTTAGCCGGTGTTTTTATGAGTTGATATTTTGATAGAAAAGACAAAAGAAAAAATATTTGGTTTTATGGTTTTTAGACAAGTGGTAGAATCGGTGCTTTCTTGATTTTTTTTTTCACGTCTTTGCTCTGGTTCATTGCGATCTACGCTTTAAGCCAAAACTTTATTTTGTTTTCTTGGTTTTGTGCTTGTCGTCATTTTCCCTTTATTTCTTCATTTTGCAATTAAATAAAAAAAAATTCTCTTTTTCATTTTCTTCTTGCTTTGAAGATTGTGTTGTTGCATCAGTAGCTAGGAAGAAGTCTTTTTCATAAGTTTGCAGTGCATTTAACACATAAGTATCTCGCAGATTGAGTGAAATTCCTTGATGTTTTTCTGCACGAAATCTTAGAAAATTTGAAAAGAAAAGAAGTCTTTCTTATTGAAAAGTTGTTGGTTTTGCATTTTCTTTAAAAAGTTTTGTTTCCAAGCATTTTTTGTTCATTTTTTGCTTTGAGTCTTTACACACCATCAGTTTCACTTTCATACCTTGTGACTTAAAAATCCCATTAAAAGCAACACTCATTAAAAATGATTAGACTTTTTGTTTGTAGGGTACATACACTAGCTCAGGACTAGGGCCTTGGAATAGGTTGGAGAGTAAATTCTCCAAGGCCACTCAAAACAAACATTGGAGTCTGTCAATAGGGAGTGTAGAAGTCCAGTTACGAAAAGTTATCCGGGACCCCTCTCTAACACAGGGGCTAAACACGAGGTCGCATAAGGAAAGGTAGTGGAGATAACCCCTCCAAAGCTGGACCGAGCGTAGTGGAGAACACATATCGAGGATTTGTTAAGGGATTCCGTCATTTTCATTTGCCACGGAGCTTCGTGGGTCTTGAATCCGTTCAAGGTCCTCAGTTTTCTTTCGAACCATTTGCTCTCGATACCCTTGACAGGTTTCGAGCTTGATACCCTGCTCATTGTGGTCTACCCGACTAATGATTGTACCTGCCTGGTGACTATTCACGTGCTGGCAAACTAGTTGCCAATATTTTCTAGGGACATACACAGGTGACTACAGGGGTATACCGCGGTACCTAGGACAGACATCGGGCCACGCTTTGCAGAGTATACCCGGAGGGTGCTTCCGTATTCGAGTTGCACTTGCACCGATAAGTTGGTCTAGTGTTGGTTGTTGTAACTGTTCTTCCAACTAGTTTATTGTTTGCTTGATTTTATCTTTTAGGGGCTTTCTTTTAGTGTATGTTACTGTTTGCACGTATAGAATACCTTAGCGTGTCGTGGATCTTCTCACACAGTGGAGGATTCAGAGCTCCGCCGGTCACGAAGGCTTCTTGGCCTTCCGTCGGTTATACTGGAGCCACCCCCGCCACCATTGAGGCGGAAGCTAGACCAACGAGGGTCTTTCGAAGCAACCAGGGCTTTTGAGCCCGAACAACTCCCGAAGGAATCAACCATCGATCTTGGCGTGATTGAAACTTGGCTGGACGTTATTGTGCCAATTCAATTTTACGAATGCCTGTCAGTGCCTAACCCAGTTATGGAACCAAACGCTGTTACTTCAACTAGGAATTCTTCCATTCCCGTCACTGTTTCTACCACAGGAGAAGCTTCTCCTAACTTGCCTTCGTCGGCGGTCCGAACCACCATGGCCCCGGCCGCAACTTCGTCGCAAAGTGGACCGACCTCATCTATCGTGGCGGCCACAAATCCATTCACCTCTAGTGCGACAGGTGCTCCGTTTTCATACGGTATGCCTAGTTCAGGAACAAGTCCTGTACTCACTCACTCCACTTTACAGACTTTGGGTCTGGGGGCAGGGAGCTCTGACGCTCCTCTGCAAGGTCAACTTGGGGGCATTCGTGTCCCTTTCAATTCTTTTCCTCACGCTGGAGGTCACATTCCTCCTTCGTCCCCATCGCTCGGTGGTCCGCATCAGCAGACCGCCGGGCAGCCTGCACACACAAGTTCATTTGGAGCCGGGAGTCAAGGACCACCTGCACAAACTTAGCCGGTAGGTTCATCACCATTTGTTTGGAACAGGACGTTTGGTAACAACACGTTCACACCCATTGCTTTCCCATCTGGGGGCACTCCCATATTTGGACAGTCCACTCTGGCATAGGGTACTATTCCTGCGTCGGGGGCACATATACTAGGACCTTGGAACTCACAAGGATTCGTTCCCTCCGCTGGAATGTCGTTTTGGGGTAATTCTTTCCACAGTCAATGGAACCCTGGACAGACTGCTATGCCTCTCCCAACAGGACCGGCATGGGGTAATCCTTTCCAAAGTCCACCAAACGCGATGAATGCCCAACATCCTATGTCCTTTATGGGGAATCAGACAATGATGTCTCCACAGATGCATAACCCTTACGCTGGTCAGGGCCATGGTTTCTACCAGAACCCGGGCCAACAACCAAACTTTTCCTGGAAACCTAGTGCCAGTCAAACGCCAGGACCCCTTTTTCCAGGCTATCAGTAGCAACCCAAACTACCATTCTTGGCGATGTTACACTTGCCAGATTTGACACGGTTGTTAAATGATCCTATCTGTCACGATCCGCGTGGGCCTCCTATGCCAACGAAGTTGCCTTCAGACATTCCAAAGTTCGAGGCCAAGCCTAACGAAGATCTAGGTGATCATGTGACTACTTTCCACCTTTGGTGTTCATCTAACTCACTAAAAGATGACTCCGTCCAGTTGCGATTGTTTCAACGCATTCTTATTGGGAGTGCTGCGAAATGGTACATAGAGCTTGATCGTTCACAATACTCTTCTTTTGGTGAACTGGCGATGGCCTTCCTTAACCATTTCCAGTTACCTGTGAGATACAACGCCGGCACAGAGTTGCTAGCCAATTTCGAGCAGACGACAGCGGACCATATCTCGGATCATATTCGAGAGTGGCGACGCCGAAAGAGTCTTATCAAGGTACCCTTCCCACCAACATTCCTGCTTGAGTGGTTCCTTAAGTCTTTAGTTCCACAGTTATCCAAAGACATCGCGACTTCAGGGGTTTTCTCCGAGGAAGATGCCATCATGAGGGCTTAATAGTTTGAGCTCATCTATTCTCAGTCTGGTTTACTGTACAACATCTTGCCGGATGCACCACGGTCAATACTGGATAAAACCAGACAGAGAGTCGGACCACATGCCGATGGTATCGTTGGTTCGGCACAAACCAAGCCCGCTAAGCAATTGACAAAACAATTGCAACAATTATCTATACAACACTCAACGGCCAGCCAAACTACTGCTTTGGCTACTCCTCCTACCCAAACGTCGGAAGTACACTCCGTGCAGACGACTAACCCAAAGGCCAACCAGCAGCCTGAAGGGAAGAAAAAACAATGCAAAAAGGGTAAGGGGGATAAGAAACCCACTGATAATGCTGGTGAGGGCACCACATAAAATAGGAAGGTGAGGTATCCGTGCAACTTATGTGCGGAAGACCACCCGACCCATCTCTGTCCTTGACTTGCGGACACCCAAAAGTTTGTCACACAGCAACAGCAAGCCATGTTGACTAATCCCTTTCAGCATGGGCAAAATTTAACTCAAGCCTCTACAAGTGCCGAGGTGGGAAGCCAAGAAAACTTCCCTCCCCCAAACAATTCATTTGCCGCGAATGTCTATATGGTTAAAAGTGATTCTTTCATAACGACTAGAGCGCACGACTATAGCAAACTAAGCGCCCCTGAGAAGGGCAAAGAAGCCGAGATCCCATCTCTTCCTCTACAGATCGAGAAGACGTTGGGTGAAACAATGACACGCATTCCAAAAGGTGCATTCAACCGCGCTTCTCACAATCCAAACACAAGGGCCGCCCAGAACTACTCTGTGGTGGAAGATTTATCACAAACCCCTTGTGCTATGTCGGCTTTGGAGGTCCTCCAAAGTTTCCCTGCTCAGAGGCAAGCCTTGTTGACTGCTTTAGGCTCTACTGAGACTTATAACCCAGGTACCATCATGTTAGATACGACTGACTTGAAACCTCGTTTGCCTTACCACGTCATGTTTCAGATAGTAGTGGCTCATCCCACAAAAAATTTTATACGGAATATCTTCCGCATGGTGGTAGACGAGGGCGCTTCGACTTGCGTTATGTCATTAACATGCTGGAAAGCCATTGGTCAACCTGAGTTGTCTCTGTCACCTACTCTCCTCACTGTGTTCGATGGTCGTTCTTTCCGACCGCATGGCATCATTCCTTCTTTCCCTGTGCAGTTGGGGGGGAAGACCGTGTGCATCGAAGTAGAGGTAGTTGATGTCCCCATCGACTACAATCTATTGTTAGGTCGTAGTTGGACTTATGCAATGCAAGCAGTGGTCGCTACCATCTTCCGAGTCTTATTGTTTCCACATGAAGGTCGGATAGTGACCATTGATCAGTTGTCCTTCTCTCGACCTGACCCAGCCTTGGGGGCATCCACGGTTCCCATGATAGATATTCCTCAAGCCGGTGTCATTAACATAGGAGTTGGTTTGTGCCCATCTTTGATGGGTACTTTCGATTATCCACCTCCTCATGGAGATGTCAAGTTTATATCGACTCACCACAAGGCTGAGATTTTTCATGTTTCGTCATTTCGCACGACTTACTTTCAGGATCCATGGACTCTTCCTTCCCCATCAGCCACGATGGATGAGACAGGGCACGCTGGTATGTCCATGCCCTTGTCGGCCACTGAAGTAGCGTACTCTCTAGTCCAACAAACTTCAGCTACTCCCGATCCGACTCCCGCACAAGAGTCGGATCCACTTCCGGAGCCTATCTGGGCCCAGGGTTCTCTTGCTACCACCGATTCATTAGACTTAGTATTGCCTTCTGACAAAGCTGTAATCGAAGCAATGACTAGTCCGGACAAACCTTGGGAAGATCTTCATCACAGATCATATTTCCTCCCAGAGTTACACCGAATCAAGGCAGGAGAATTCACTATCACCATGACGGGAGATCAGCCATGTCCTATTAACCTCTTAGCTACACAGGAAATTTATGCTGAGGGCAATATGGCGACTATCGCTGCAACGATACCTATCAATATCTCCTGAAACCCTGGTGTCGTGGAGAATGTCTTCGTCGGAGCGGATTGCTCCCCCGAGGAGATTCAGATTTACACAGATCTTTTTAAGGAATTCCGCGACATTTTTTCCTGGTCATATGAGGAAATTCCAGGCATTGATCCGAAAATAGTTGAACACGAAATCACAATGTATCTGGATGCTAAGCCTGTCTGACAAAAACTTCGTCCAATTAATCCTAGGAAAGCAGCAGCCATTAAGACAGAGGTTGAGAAATTGCTCAAGGCTGGGTTCATCTACCCTATTCATTTGACTCAATGGGTGTCAAATCCCGTGCCGGTCAATAAAAAACAAGGCACGATTCGTGTATGTACTGATTTCCGTGATTTGAATAAGGCATGTCCAAAAGATAATTATCCAACCCCATTCATCGACCAGATCATTGATGAATGCGCCGATTTTGAATCCTTTTTGTTCATGGATGGTTTCTCAGGCTATAATCATATCCAAATCAAACCTGAGGACCAACACAAAACAACATTCATTTGTCCGTGGGGTACATTCACCTATCTCAAGATGCCTTTTGGTCTCAAGAATGCTGGAGCCACTTTCCAGCGGGCCATGTCTTTTGCATTTCACGACCTCAAACATATATTCGAGGCCTATCTAGATGATTTAGCATCATGCTCTCGCAAGCGAAAGGATCATCCTACACACCTCAGACTCATCTTTGAACGCTGTCGCTACTTCAGGATTCGCTTGAATCCCAATAAGTGCAGCTTTTGCGTCACGTCAGGATGTTTGTTAGGTTTCATAGTGTCAACCACAGGGATCATGGTCGATCCTCTCAAGGTGGAGGCGATAATCCAGTTGCCCCCCCCACGCACAATTTTACAACTTCAAAGTCTTCAAGGCAAGGCGAACTTCTTACGATGCTTCATCGCCAACTATGCCGAAATCACCAAGGGCTTCATGCGTTTACTGAAGAAAGATGTTCCCTTTTTCTGGGACAAAGCAGTGCAACGCTCTTTCGACGCATTGAAACATGCTCTTACAATCACACCTCTGCTACGACCACCAAATTATAACAAGGATTTCCTATTATATTTGGCTGCCGCAGAGTCAACCATAGTCATGGTTTTAGTTCAGGAAGATGATTCGTTTTCTGAATACATGATCTATTACCTGAGTCGAGGCCTCGTAGGACCGGAACTTAATTATACCCATCTTGAAAAACTTGCGTTGGCAGCAGTTCATGCTGTTCAACGGTTCCGTCACTATGTTCTATTTTGCAAGACCACTGTCGTTGCCATCGTAAATCCATTCCAGTACATGTTGACACGACGAGTTATCGGTGGAAAAATCAGTAGATGGATGGTAATCCTCCAATAATTCAACTTAGACTTCATTTCAGCCAAGTCCAAAAAGTCGTTGGTCTTCGCAGAACTTATTTCGGAACTTCCGGTTGAGTCAGGTGACGTTGTGCCTGAGGAATCTCCTATCCGGGGGGATATGTTTTTGATCGAATCATCAGACCTCTAGTACGGAGATATACTGATCTATCTCCAGACTTTGAAGTGCCCCACCTCTGCTTCTCGTGATGAGCGTCGACGAATACGCCATCAAGCCAAGAACTATCTCATGCTCAATGATACGTTGTATCGGAGAGGTGTAGACATCATCTTGCATCGATGTCTCACACATGAGGAGGCCGTCATAATTCTCAACGATTGTCATACATGATCTGAAAATAGAAGGTTAACTTGTTATGCTATGCAAGCACCCTCTACCTCATAAATAAATCTTAACAGGACCTTGCTTCATGTGTTAAAAATGTGCAAGAGGGTTTATGTGTTAAGTTTAGGCTTCTTCTTTGCAAAGTTCATGTGTGAGGAATGTCCTTTTAAATGCTCAAATATGTGTTATAAACAAATACACAGCCATTAAAAGTACAGCAAATAACACAGTAAACTCACAACAAAAGCAAGATGATAAAGCAGTTCACCCCCTTTGGGCTACATCTGCTGGACCAAACCTCCCAAACTAGGCTTGTCCTCTTGTATTAAAAATGCTACAAAGGATAATACAAGAATATGAGTGTCTCTAAAGACAAATTTGACTGTAATTACAGAATCGGAATATAGGAATTAGCTGAAAATGCTTTTTCCCAAACACTAAACAGTGAAAATGTACCTTATACAGTACTTTCCCCAATTGGCCCTGGTGGCCCCTTAATCTTGCATGGAGAATTTCAAGGTGAAGATGACCTCAATTGGTTCTGAAACCTCTGCCATCAGACTCAGAAGGTCGAAAATAGCAGACATAGGCTTTTGAATCGCCAAAAATGGATGAACATAGCCCCCAAACAGCTCAAGCACTGAAATGGCCCTAGTGGCCCTGGAACTTCCACGAAGTAAAATCACCCACAAATGACCTCAGATGGCTCTGAAACCTGCTCCATTGGCTCCAGAAGGTCCAAGAGACCCAAAATCCATCAAAATTTCGTGAAGAATGGTTTCCCCTAGCCAAAGATATGCCAATAACTAACTCCCTCCTCTTTTCCCCAAAAAACTCCACTAAATTAGGAGTAGCGGGAGTTAGTCTCACTAAAAATAGCCAAATGCCAAAAAAGGCGGACTCCACCCCAAAAACGTGCCAACCATTTCAATGTAATGTGGTCACGTGTAAATACAAAGCAATGGAAACGGGGCTTATCATTGATACCTCCCGCGCGCGACATATGTAAAAACAAAGGTAATATGTAATGTTTGAAACCGTGGGTTTTAACATTTGCAAACCCAATCCACCGCGCGCGCCAATTTTGTATACACATTGGTCGTATGGTGATACACCGAAACCGAGGGCTGGGGCTAGGCCCCAACCCTACCCCCGCGCCAACATTCAAAGTTTAAACACAAATAATTTTAAACGTGTTTTCATAATATGAAACATCAAGTGGCGGGTTGGTGGCTTGGACTTTGTAAACACTTTCACCGGTGGGGAGGTCCGGGGGTCAAACCCCGCGGCCTTCATAATTTTAATAAATCACACAACCCAACAACAAATAAACGGGTGCCACGTGGCAACCCTTCATTGGGCCACGTGGCACCTTTCCATTGCTCCAACACATGCCACGTGTCGTCACCTAACTCGCCCACTGACAACCAATCAAAAACCGCCACGTCGCACTGCCAACTCAGCTGCCACGTCATCTCGGGCCACGCAGACTGCTGACGTCAGCATGTGCCATGTGTCACCCATCCAGTGGTGACACGTGTCACTTCCAGATTGGTCAAACCATGTGCCAAAAAGTCCAAAAATGCATGACACGTGTCACGCCCAGGAGCTGCCACATGTCCCGTACGATCTTGCCACGTCACTGTACGGCTGCCACGTCAGCTGTACGTCCTGCCCAGTCAGCATCAAAATTTTGCCTGTTTGGCTCAGCGAACAGACCTCGATAACTTCTCCATACGGACTCCGTTTGCGAAAATAAATATACCGTCTGAATCAGGAGAACGAGACGGACGCAATGGTACTATTTTCGTCGCATTCCGAGCACTTTGAAAATTGAGCAAATTTTAGACCCCTGGTCCAGATTCTGATCACGCCTTCCCACTGAAAGGCTTTTGGACCCACAAAAGATTATAATCATCGATCTGAGATTCAATACTCTCCTTCTTTCAAGTTATATCAACTGATTCTACTTGAAAATACTTTACGACAATCACCTGGGTACCTTGACATGTCTTGCACTGCAACTGACTATGTCCCTCAACCACTGCTCTCTGGCTGCTGCTGACCCACTGTTCTCTCTGCACTTGGAAGACTTCCAGCCTTCCCACTGAGAATCAAGTCCCTCATGTGAACTTATTTGGCGTCAACAATCCGCTCTCCAATGGCTGCAAATTTTCCTACGACATCTTGTCACAAGCCAAGAAGAACATCAATCTTGAAAATAAATTGATACAAGACTGAAAATAAGGACAACAAAGTCTTTTTGCTCTTCAAACAACTGTCGCATCTTGTGCTTCATCAAAGCACATGGTGTTTTCTTGCATTTTAGTGCTCTCTAAATTGACTTACAAGTCATCAACACCATCGACTAAACATAAGTCGAGAACCATGAACGACATAACATAGTTGCCAAGATAAAATCAACACAGTCGAGACTCATGTGGAATGTTTCAACCTTCGAAAATGACAAGTCAAAAACCATGATAAACAATCATGTTACAAACATGAATCAATCATGATGAACTAACATCCAGTTCATTGTTTTATGCACTCACAAAACCATATGCATGTGCATAGCTTCTTCAACTCTCCTTCCTATAGAAACATACGTGCATAAACCCAACACATGTGGGTACTAAAGAGCTGAAAATGAAAAGTATATGTGGTTGTAATAAAATGGACAGCATACCCCACTTTGACATGTTCTTGAACGAGAGGGTATAACACAAGTATGCATTCAAAAGAAAATGCATTCACATGCCAACTTGCATCTTGCAATATGATAACTGCTGCAACTTGTCAACTTCAACAAAATGAAAAGATAAGGCTGAAATATGCATCTACTGCAGAAAAATGAAAGCCTTACTTACTCAAGAAATCTAACCATTTCTTACCAAGCCAACTCAATGGCGAATCCTTCTGCTGAAAGTTGTCTTCTTGTGAATCATCTTGACTCACATCAATGATGGAATCTCCTCTTCCATTCTTGTCAATATTTTCACCCAACTACTTCTTGTGCCTTGGATGAGAGGTTGGATGCAATGTCCAACATTGGTCAATGATATGACCTCTCCTCTGACAATGGCTGCAAATCTTTTGCATTCTCTCTTCATGTTGCCTTTGTTTGGAAAGTTTCCTGAAAATGGACTTTCTCTTCCAACATTTTGAAACATGATGGTTAAATAAACCACAATATGTACATGGCCTTTTTCCATTTTTATATGTAGATTTACCATGCTTGACATAATCAAAAGCAACTGAGTTATA
>ML801100.1:321034-361731 GCA_009831015.1 Picea engelmannii | reverse complement strand
TGATCTCTTTTAATTTCCATGCCCAAAATGAAATTTGAAGCACCGAGATCCTTCATGTCAAATTTAGAGGACAACTGAGTTTTCACATCCTGGATAATCTCCTTGTTGTTTCCTATTAGCAACATGTCATCCACATACATGGCCAAATAAATCAAATGATCACCAATTAATTTAAAATACACACAATGATCCTCTTTGCTTCTTGGGAAGCCAAGTCCCAGCATATAAGTATCAAATTTTTTATACCACATCGTTGGTGATTGTTTTAAACCATACAAGGACTTTTTCAGCTTGCATACCAGATCCTTGTTTCACTTCACAACAAAGCCTTATGATTGCTTCATGTACATTTCTTCTTCCAGATACCCATGTAGGAATGTTGTCTTCACATCCATTTGTTCTACTTCAAAATCAAATGCAACAACAACAGATAACAGAAATATTATAGAAGTTAACTTGGCAACATGATAAAAAATATCACCAAAATCAATTCCCTCAACCCGAGAATAACCCTTTGCTACTAATCGAGCTTTGTATTTCTCCACTTTTCCTTCTGCATTCAGCTTCTTTTTAAATACCCATTTGTTTCCAATGGGATTTATTCCAATCGGAAACTCCACTAGATCCCAAGCCTCATTCTTATCCAATGTTGGCCCTTAGTTATGTATTAAGGAAGAAGAAAGACAAAGTATGAAGCGTGCGGAAGGCACAAAAACCGAGGAGGGGTCGAAGTGGTTAACGAAGCTGAAAAGAAGGAGCGAAGTAAAGGAAAAGTGAGTCGTTACAGGAGAAGATCAAGGAATATAAAGCAGTAAGGAATATGAATCGTGGATAGGTCAGCAAGTGAAAAAAGATACTAATGGTTGCTTTGGAGCACCTCACGGAGAAGAAGGGAGAACAGGCTAGCGAAGCCCTTAAAATGTGGGTCATGTGGACTTAGGGTTTTGGACCTATGGTTTTGGAACTAGGGTTTTGGACCTAGGGTTTTGTCATCTAGGGTTTTGACACCTAGACTTTGGTCTAAGGTTGTCCAAGAGTCATGTAATGTATAAATAAAGGTCTAGAAGAGTCGAGAGGGTTGTTACTATTTTTGTTGACGAGATAAATATATATAGAGAGAAGTGTTTGTAAGAGTATTTTGTATTTTGGATCTTCAGCTGGGTGTGAAGATCAACCCTGTAGCTGGGTGCGCATGGAAGGGGAGATAAAGAGAAATAAAGAGAGAGAGATATACAACTAGGTGCGCATATATAATTGTATATTTTCATCTAATATATCAAGAAACATAGTTCTGTGGGCGTAGCACTAGGGAGAGGGTGAACCATGTAAATATTTTTGTTATTTGTGGCTGACACTGTGTTATTTTGTATCTGTTATACCATTATTTCATGGTTGTTTCCCTTTACTGAAGATAAGAGTTATATCTAACCTCGCAGAGCTAAGTATAAGACTGTTAAATAATATCTAGGTTGCATTGCATTGTTGTTCTGGAATCATTTTGCATTTCCTCTAGTTTTAGACACATGTGTCTTGCAACCCCCCTATTGCTACTTCAGGTGAGACTTCATCTGATTTGCAGGTGTTTTTGAAAGGGCTAGTAGTTAGGGTTTTTTGGTGCACTGTTAGAGTTGAACCCTGGGTCTTCCCCTGTGCCAAAAAATGGTTCCGTTGTCAGGACTGGGATCTTCTTGAGGGAATTTCAAGGTGGTTTCCATCGAAGACAGAAATTTCGGACTAGATAGAATAACAAGAAAGGGACTTCATTGTAGCTCAGAACAATAACCCTAGCATTAGTACAAAAGACTGGTTGGGAAAGTACATCTTTACTGACGTGCACAAGATTTTAGTTGTTGGAGTTCATAAGGAGTTATATGTGTGGTTAGCCAGATTAACAGACACCGAGTTTGAGATCAGACCTATACCACCTGTGGTTTGGACAACGGAGTTGATCAAGAAATTCAAGAGAGTTGATAATGCTATGTCTAGAGCAGTAGATCTCTGGTTTGATAACAGTATTGGAGGGTACATTACTGAGTTTTCTATTGATAGAGTGGAATCATATAGCCAAGCAGAGAGGTATTTGTTTAAGGGACCTAGAGGAAAGTTTCTACACTTTTTGAAGTTGAAGATTAAAATGCTACTGCATGAGAAGAATATATTGAAGATACAATAATCAGTGGGATCTTAAAGCTAATGTTCAAGAATTTAGACAACGACAGTGACAAAAAGGCTGGACACGTGCGCAGTGGGAGATCATTCAGAGAGGTTCCTCTCGCGAACCTGTTTAAGAAAAATTACGAAGACGAGGGATTCTACAGTGGAGAAGAAGCAGATCTAACAGACAAAGAGTATTCAGAGTCCACAAGGGAAGAAGAAGTAGAGACTAAAGAACTTCGCCGAGGATAACTAGAAACTTCAGGTACTAGGCCTATTGTCGAAGTAAGTATTATTACTCCTATTGTTTCAACAACATTAAGTAACCAGAGTAATAAGAGTAATCAGAGAAATCAAAGTACTGTTACAAGTAGTTTAGTACACACTCATTCGAGAAACCTAGGAAGATCCATGGCAGATGAGATGAGGCTGCCCATTTTCATAGGAGATGGATCTAAATACCCTGATCAACACTGGTTTTTATGCGAAGCTGTATAGAGCATTAAGAAAGTCACCGACGAAGCTGTTAAAATAGCTCAGTTTAGTACTACCTTAAGGGATCGTGCATTGAGCTGGTACTTGAAATTTGCTTCAGGAACTGTACGACCTAAACCATTGAATGACATTAAGACTACATTGAGTGCAGAGTTCAAGAAACCTAAGTTGGAGTCACAGTGCATTACAGAGTTGAAGGAAATCAAGTGGAAGGTGATTGAACCTGCTTGGGAATTTGATTAGAGGTTTAAGACCTTGATAGACCATTTAAGTCTTCAGATTCCAGATGAACAGAATAAGGAATGGTTCATTGATTCCCTCCTACCACACATCAGAGTTCCTTTGATGCAATAGAAGGTCTCTTCGCAGGCTGAATCTTTGGAGATTTCCATGAAACTAGAAGCAACTCCTGTAGGAGAATCCAATCCAGGTATGAGTCATATTTTGAATCAATTAACTAGTTTATCTTTATAGGTCGAAGACATGAAGAAAGATAAAGGAAAGGAGAAAAGAGAAGACATATGGTGTATCAGATGTAAAGCATAGGGACATGACAAGGAGCAATGTCCTTTATTCAATGAATACTTGGCCTCTGGAGCCCCTAACCCTTTTAAGCAGGCCACTTTACCATGGTGCGAGGCATGTAGAAATAGACATCTCCCTAGTGAATTTTATTACATGCAGAAATATATCCAGACACCTACCAATATTTATTGCACATTCTGTAAATCTGTGGGGCATGATGAGAAGGACTGTAGGGCTTATGACCTCATGCATGAAAGGTCAAGGGATACATATATAATTCAAGGAAAAATGTAGTCAGAAGGAAATATTGCACAGTTCAATTCCCCAGGAAGAGGAAATTTCAACCCTCGCGGTGGATTCAGAGGAAGAGGACAAGGAGGAGGTATGGGTCAAGGTTGAGGTCAAATTATTTGCTATAACTGTGCACAGCCAGGTCATTTGTCAAGGGATTTTCAGAACCCTTGTACTACTTGCAACTATTGTAATTCATTTGACCATGTCATTGAATATTGTCCAGTATTGCTAGATAAACTTAAGGAAATATGAGGTGGAAATCATCAAGTTCAACTAATATCAATGGAACCTTGCAATGAGGATCCCATAGTCGTTGTTATTACTAGAGGAGGCGTTGTTACAGGATAATATAGGGTGACTCCAGGAAAGACTACAGATGGATCAGGGTTCATAAGAGTTGTAGAGAAGGCGTCATTGTTTGATCCAAGGAAAGAGAAGCATACTTTTGAAGAAGCAAGAAGAGAATTTATATGAGAACATGCTTCTTCATCCAGGTCACAACCAAAAGTAAGGGAATGTGAAATGCCTCCAACATTTGATCAACATGCCCTAGCTAGACAAGGAAAAGAGGTAAGAAAGCTTATGGACTTCTTGTATACTTGCATTAACTTGATTAGAGATGAACAAGTTGTGCAGGATCTACAACACCTTATAAGACAGTATGAAATTGGGAGAATAGATCCTATGTTTAGTAGAGTTCTGAATCAAGTATCTAGAAAAAGAAGGACAAGCAAGGAACTGCACCTTAGTGCTCAGATTGGATACTATGACGTAGACTATGTGGTCCTCGACTTGGGATAAAAATTAAATGTTATGACGAAGCAGACTTGGGCATTGATGGGAAAACCTAAGTTGATTTACTCCCATATTAATCTTAGGATGGATAATCAGCAGGCGATGAGCCCCTTTGGACGACTAGGACATGTCCATATGGACATCGACAGGGTAAGTACATTTGCATATTTTGAATTGATTGAGATTTTTGATGATATATGTCCTTATCCTGCACTGTTGTGTATTGATCGGGGTTTCAACAATTTGAATGTTGTTGACCTGAAAAAGAGGAGAATGACATTCAAAGGTGATGGCCTTAAGGTCATTGGACCTCTGGATCCTGATGAAGGCCACAGATACATAGAACTGATAAGAAAATAAGACCACGCCTATGAGCTAGAGAACATCTATAAACTAACAGCAGGACAACATGATTATATTAATCCTACAGTGGATGGAAATCTAAGTTGGCGAAGTGAAAGTGCATGCTTATCAGATTCAGAAGAAACATTGGAAAACTGGCATAACACAATGTATGAAGTCTCTACATGGAGGTGTGCCAAATTGACCAAGGCAGTTCATTGGATTGGCACAGAAGTAAGTAATCTTCCTACATTTGATGGCTTGAATCATTTAGAGACATTTCTAGTTGAATTTGAAGGAATTGTACCAATACAACAGAGGTTGTTGGCACTAGATGAAGCCCTGAAAGAAACACCAACTAGATGGTGGGGAGCACACAAGAAGAACATCGTGGAGTGGGTACAACCTCACACCTTGATGACAGTGCACTTTTCAGACCAAGTTGAAGGTTGTGAAGTTTGATACACAGGTCAGAGTTGTCCCAAGAACCATGTGCGAAGTTGTGAGGAAGCATGGAGCAGCATTCCTAAAGAACAATGGGTACATAAGTTCATTAACACTTTGGATACTACGCCTATCAACTGGTATCTTCAAGCATAAATGTGCCTAGTTACTACAGATTGGTATGGTATGACCCAGAAATTCATAGCTACGTTCCTATTTGAAATTCATTGCCCTACAGTAGATCAGGATTTACAAATTGTAAGACAAAAGGTCTTTGAGGAGGCACCTAACTGCCCTCTTGACCAAGAATAAGATGAATGGACTACGCCTCTTCATCAGTTACAGGGTTGTTATAATATTAATGGTGATGAGGATGATGACCCTAGGGATGTAAACATTGCAAAAAATGAAGGACATAGAGACATAGAAGGGCTAGGGATTGAATTACCTTTTTTGGACAGCCTATTAAAATTAAGAAGGTTAACATTGGAACAAAACAAGAACCTAAGTTAGAAAATGTTGGAGACTATTGGGATGATGCTACTATTGATAATATTATAGAACTACTGCATGAGTATCAGGACTTGTTTCCAACTAAGTTCACAGACATGAAGGGAATTAAAGGGCCCATGGGAGAAATGAAGATTCCTTTGAAAGCATATGCAAGACCTGTCAAACAGAGACCCTACAAACTGAATCCCAAGTACAAGAAGAAAGTTAAGATTGAATTGGATAGAATGTTGGAAGCAGGAATCATAGAACCTCTTGAAGAATATGAATGGATCATCCCTATGGTGGCCCAAGATAAGAATTCAAGAGAATTCAGAATCTATGTAGATCTAAGGAAGTTGAATGATGCATGTTTACATGATCCATTTCCTACACCTTTTACTGATGAACTTATAGATAATGTAGGAGGACAGGAAGTTTATTCATTCACAGATGGATTTTCAAGATATCACCAGATCAAAATTGCTAAGGAGGACAGACATAAGACTACATTTGCAACAGAATGGGGTTCTTTTTAGTACATTGTGATGTCTTTTGGTTTGAAGAATGCACCAACCATATTTTCTAGGGTGGCGGTCGAAGCATTTAAGGAGTTTTTACACAAGTGTTTGGAGGCATACTTTGATGATTGGACTGTTTTTAGCCTACTGAAAAATCATATTGAATGTTTGAGATTAATGTTAGATAAGTGCAGGCAATGTCAGATTTCCCTAAACCTAAAGAAGTGTATTTTATTTTCACCTTTTGGAGTGTTATTAGAACATATTGTGTGTAAGAAGGGGTTGTTGGTAGATCCTTCCAAGATTTATATCATTTTTTATCTACCTCCTCCTACTTCAGTTAGATAGTTGTGCACTGCATTGGGACACACTGGATACTACATAAATTTCATTAAGGGATATGCACAGATAACAACACCTATGGAGAAGCCATTGAAGAAAGATAGTAAGTTTCAATGGACAGAGGAATGCCAATAGAGCTTCGACACACTAAAGAAAAAAATGGTCACTGCAGCTATTTTGGTTTTCCCAGATTGGAGTAAGGAATTCCATGTGCATGTTGATGCTTCATCCATTGTATTAGGAGTAGTGTTAGCACAGTCGGGTACATAATATATTGACCACCCGATAGCCTTTGATAGCAGAAATCTTTCTACATCTGAAATAAACTATACTACCACTGAAAGGGAAGGCTTAGCTATGGTATACACGCTGCAGAAGTTTAGACACTACTTGTTGGGAGGACATTTTAAGATGTTTACTGATCATTCTGCGTTGAAGTACTTAGTCAACAAGCCAGTGTTGGGGGGAAGAATATGAAGATGGTTATTATTATTCTAGGAATATGATTTTGAGATTGTGGTCAAGCCAGGGAGAATGAATAAGGGACCTGACCACTTATCCAGGTTAGAACATGGAGAGGAACCTACCAGTTTGGATGATACACTACCAGATGCACAGTTGTTGGACATCAGGAAAGTCGATGATCACTTCACCGAGATAGTCCAGTTCTTGTCCACAGGAATGACACCTTGCAAATATACAGTTATTCAGAATAAACAGTTGGTAGTCTGCGCTTGAGATTTTCAACTTATAGCTGGACAATTATATAAGATGGAACCAGATGAGATCTTGAGGAGATGCGTTATGGAGGCATAAAGACCATTGATTCTGGAAGAATCACATTAAGGCATCACAGGAGGACATTATGCAGGGAAAGAAACAACGTAGAAGGTTCTCAGCGATGGTCTCTGGTGGCCCACTTTACATAAGGATGCTAAGGAATACAACAGAGCCTGCAATGTATGCCAAAGGGTAGGGAATCCTTCTAGAAGGGATGAGATGCCTTTAGCCCCTCAGTTAACTTTACAAACATCTTATAAATGGGCTATTGACTTTCTGGGACCTATCAACCCACCAGGGAAGCGTACAGGAGTTTGATACATTATCTCTGCTACAGAGTA
Organism: Picea engelmannii; assembly: GCA_009831015.1. NCBI lineage: Eukaryota > Viridiplantae > Streptophyta > Pinopsida > Pinales > Pinaceae > Picea > Picea engelmannii. The sequence goes on along the minus strand of ML801100.1, from coordinate 354,209 downwards.
TTTGACCAAATGGGCAGAAGCTAGAGAAGTTAAAGATTATAATGCAGCTACAACTATGCGGTTCATCTTTGATGATATCATAAGCAGATTTGGATTCCCAAAGACCGTTATGAGCGATCAAGTCACACACTTCATCAACACAAATATTGAATCCCTGACTCAGTAGTTCAAATTTCACCATCAGAAGAGCACACCATATCACCCTTAGGGGAATGTTACAGTCAAAGCTTTCAATAAGATCTTGGAGACAATGTTGACTAATATTTGCAGTGTTAACATGGATGATTGGGATTTGAGAATTCTAGTAGTGTTATGGGCTTATCGAACTACTTGCAAAAATATAACAACACAGACTCCCTTTAAGTTAGTTTATGGACAGGAAGCAGTGGTACCTATGGAATATTTGGTTCCTAGTTTAAGAATTGCAACATTTATAGGAATGGATGACACTGGCACTGTTCAAGACAGGATCACACAGTTAATAGAACTAGAGGAAGATAGGTTCATAGCAGGATTTCATCAGCAGGTGCAAAAAGAATGAGAAAAGGCTTACCATGATAGGCATATCAAGAAGAAAGCATTCAAACAAAGAGATTTGGTACTGTTATATGACAACAAGTTCATGAAGCATATATGGAAGTTCAGGTCACATTGGATTGGTCCATTTGAGGTTGCCTATGTTACAAAAGGTGGAGCTGTGCAGTTGAAGACTCTTAATGGAGAATGGAAGGATGGTTTAGTGAATGGGAGCCGGTTGAAGCTGTATTTTCACAACCAGCTACCTCGCAGCCCTCAGTAAAATCAAAGGAAGAAGGGTCTAGGTACCAGGTGTAGTTGAAATTGGGTACCAGACACAGAAAAGACAGTATGTACATAATAGGGAGGGACAGAGTAGAAATCACAGGCTACTCCGCATAGTCTACAGTCGAAGTAAAACAGAAGGCTCAACCCTATAGTGACTCAGGACGAGTCACATGTGAGTGTTGGGGGCCTGTTGGCCCTTGGTTATGTATTAAGGAAGAAAGCGAAGAATAAGGAAGAATAAAGACAAAGTATGAAGTGCGCGAAAGGCACAAAAATCGAGGAGGGGTCGAAGTGGTTAAAGAAGCCAAAAATAAGGAGCAAAGTAAAGGAACATTGAATCGTTAAAGGAGAAGATAAAGGAATATAAAGAAACAAGGAAGATGAATTGTGGATAGGTCAGCAAGCGAAAAAAGATACTAATGGGTGCTTTGGAGCACCTCGTGGAGAAGAAGGAAGAACAGGCTGGCGAAGCCATTAAAATGAGGGTCATGTGGAACTACGGTTTTGGAATATAGGGTTTTGACACCTAGACTTCGGTCTAAGGTTGTCCAAGAGTCATGTAATGTATAAATAAAGGTCTAGAAGAGTTGAGAGGGTTGTTACTATTTTGTTTGTTGAGAGAAATATATAGAGAGAGAAGTGTTTGTAAGAGCATTCTGTATTCTGGATCTTTAGTCGGGTGCGAAGATCAACCCTACAACTAGGTGCTTAGGGAAGGGGATATAGAGAGGAAGAAAGAGAGAGAGATTTGCAGCTAAGTGCGTAGATAGAACTGTATGTTTTCATCTAATATATCAAGAAACACAGATCTTTGGACATAGCCCTAGGGAGAGGGTGAACCACATAAATCTTGTTGTTCTTTGTGGTTGATGTTGTGTTATTTGCTATATTTTATACTGTTATTGCATGGTTGTTTACCTTTACTGAAGATAAGAATTATAGCTAAACTTGCAGAGCTAAGTATAAGACTGTTAAAGAATCTCTAGGTTACATTACGTTGTTGTTCTGGAATCATTTTTCATTTCCTCTGGTTGTAGACACATGTGTCCTGCAACCCCCTTATTGCTACTTCGAGTGAGACTTCATCTTCTTTGCAGGTGTTGCCGAAAGGGCCAATATTTAGGGTTTTTTGGTGTGTTGTTAGAATTGAACCCCGGGTCTGCCCCTGTGCCAACATCCAAGGATGCCATTTCTTCATCATGGCATTTTTCCAGATCTTTCCATCCTATGAATCCACTGCCTCCCTAACAGTTCTAGTATCATCATTAGTAATAGACAAAGAAAAATTTGAAAGGAAATCAAATGGAGTATACCTTTTTAGTAGCCTTCTTTCTCTAACCGATATCCTCAATACTAGAGTATGAAGATATTCTTCTTCTAATTCATGTTCTTTTGTAGAGTCTGATTCATCATCCTTTAAATCAAACTCTATTTTCTCTGGTTCTTCATTACTTGGTAGGACTTCATGTTTAACATCATACTTCATTTCTCTAAATACCACATCTCGGCTATACACAACCTTCTTAGTTTCTGGGTTCCAAAGATTATAACCTTTGAGACCATATTTATACCCAATAAAGATACATTTGTTAGCCTTCTTATCTAGCTTACTCTTGTTTTCCTTTGGAAGATGAACATAGGCCTCACATCCAAATACCTTGAGATGTATGAGAGAAGGTTTCTTACCATCCCATACCTCTTGTGGAGTCTTGTCATCTAGCGTTGATGAGGGTGATCTATTGACTAGGTAACATGCAGTACCCACTGCCTCTGCCCATAATTCTTTCCCTAACCCGACACCATTGATCATGCACCTTGATTTTTCCAACAACATCATGTTCATCCTTTCTGTAACTCCATTATGATGAGGTGTATATGGAGTAGTCTTATATCCTCAACAACTTAATTATTTTCTCTTTTTTTTCTCAACAAGAGCCTTAAACTCTTTAAACTTGTCAAAGACTTTAGATTTCTTCCTGAGGAAATATATCCAAGTATTCCTCAAGAAGTCATCTATAAATGAGACATAGTACACATATTTTTCCCAATGATGAAACCGACACAAGTCCAAACACATCACTGTGAACTAACTGTAAAATTATTTCTTCCCTCGTTGCACCAGAGGGGAATCTTACTCAATTCTTCTTCCCATATACACAATGTTCACAAAAATAAAAATCCAAAGAGAAGTTAGACATACCTTCAACCATACCTTTACTGTTAGTATTCGAAGACCCTTCTCTCCAATATGCCCCAGTCTTTGATGCCATAGCATAACCTTTTCTCCAGAGACTGTAGGAGTTCTTTCTTTTTCAACTCCAATATCAGGAACAATGGAACTATTACACCCATCACTAATAGTGCTTCCTTGCAGATTATGCAGAGTTCCAAACCGAACTCCCTTCAACAACACCATTGCTTCTCGAACCATCCTGCAATTTTGATTTTAAAATATTGTTTTTACCCCTGCATCATCCATTTTTCTTATATAAATAAAATTTATGGCCAAACATGGGATGTGAAAAACATGATGTATTGTTCTAATCCTTCCATCTATGAGCCTCAACTTGAATTTTCCTCGTCCTATGATTCTGGTTGTCGATTCATCACCTACAAAAACATTACCTCCATCATACCTTTGATATTCACAGAACCACTCCCTATGGGGAGTCATATGAAAGGATGCACCTAATTCAACCAACCATGCCTCATGATATGCATGTGTGCTTGAAGAAGCCAAGAACACACCCCCTCCTTCTTCCTTGGAGGTATTTTCTTCTGTAGGAGCTTCTTCAGATCCCTTCTTTTTCTCAATTTTGGATCTACACTGCTTCTTGTAGTGCCCTTCTTTTCCACATCTCCAACATACCTTTAAAAACTTTCTAAGATATTCAAATCTACCCTTAGACTTAGATCTCCCACTTGAGGACTTAGATCTATTTCTTTCCTGGGGGCTTCCTCTTGAAAATGATGCATTTTTGCTATGTCCTTCCATGTTATTTCATCTCATCTCCTATGACAACAAGGATGAGACCATTTCATAAAAATTCAACGCATTTTTATTACTACCTATGGCCACAACCAGACTATCCCACAAGTCTGATAAAGAGAACAGTAAACTAATACACTTATCTTCATCTAAAATTTTAATCTCAACATATACTAACTGACTTACCACGGTATTGAAGGCATTCAAATTCTCTGTCACCAAGTATCCATATCTCATCCTCAGGTTATATAGCTTCTTTCTCGGGAATAGTTTATTTACTAGGGACTTAGACTGTTACAACTTCCCCAACTTATCTCATAAATATTTGGTTGTATCTTCCTCTGACACATTCAATAATACTGAATCTGAGAGACATAGTTGGATTGTGCTCTTTTCCTTTCGATCCAACTTTTTCCAATCATCTGCTGAAGTTCCTGTAGGTGTAATACCTGGATCCACCGAGATCCATTTATCTCTTTCCACCATAATATTTTCCATCTTGAGCTTCCATAGCTCAAAAATGTTCCCATTAAACTTCTCAATCTCCATTTTCAAACTGCTCACCATTTCTTTTCACCTGAAAAATCAACACCACAGATCTCCCACTGTAACAAGTCTTATCACAGTCCCGAGCCAAACCCTTGACCATAAAGGCATCCCCTTGAAGCCAACAAAGCTCTGATACTAAATGTAGATTTTAACCTTGTAAAATATTTTACTGTAAATATATTTTCAATAAAAGAACAGAAAAGATACAATGGAAAATATGCACATTACACAGAGATTTTTCCTCTAGAAACCCAAACCGGGAAAACGAACATATTCTATATTCATTCATAGTGATACATTGGTTACAATACAATATACATATAGGAGCCAGCAACATCCAAAACCCTAACCCAATGACCTGGATTAGTCAACAACCCTAATTCCTTAACCGGAAATAGAAAACCATCGGCAAAAACCATGTGCCAAAAAACTGCCCAACAATGGACATGAAAATCAAGGTGACATGAAAAACGAGGAAAAAATGTGACACATTTCCCGAGGAAAAAAAATTCTTGGGGGATATCCCCCCTGCAACCCCTGAGGGGGGGCCTAGCGGCACCCTATGCAGCTAACGCAACATAGCAGACACTATGGCTAGTCATGCAAATAATATAACACATACCCAACAATAAACTGATATTTGCGCTAGATTGGCACAGAACTATATGACCCACCTAGGTACGAGGGCCTAACTGAGATTAATGTGTTTATAAAATCATTTGAATTACATGTACCTGAACAATAGAGGATGTTAGCACTAGATGTCGTCTTAAAATAAACTCCATATACATGGTGGGTCGCGCACATAAAGAGTATTAAGGATTGGGCATAGTGTAGTAGACTCATGCAGACACGCTTTGGACCTAAAGAAGAAGTAAGTGTGCATAAATACACAGGAGAAAGTGACACAGTGGATCACGTGGAAAAAATGTAGGGATTTATGGCACTCAGTATCAGAAAGAGAATAGACACACTGATTCATACACACGTTGGATACAATCCCGAGGAATTGGTATTTATAATTGGAGACATGCAAAGAGAAAACATCATGAGAAGGATTGGTCCAAAGATTCAAATTCATGTTCACATTTGAACATGAATCTCCCTCTCCATGCAGGCCATTCGAACAAAGATCTTCTCGAAGGTAGAATCAGTGGAAGAAGAACCCCTACGCAGTGCGCACACATCCAAATTAACGGTCCAGAAGATATTGGAATGTTGTAATGTTATAGAGGAGGAATATGATGAAGGGGACCCCAGGAATGTCTAGGTACCAGAGACAGAAGGAAAATGCGCAGTAGAAGGGCCAAAGCTGGTATCTGATGCATACACACAACCAATAAAGACAAAGCAATTCAACATTGGGACAATGGAGAATCCTAAGTTTGCGCACATAGAAGACTATTGGAACGATGAGACAATTTAGAAGGTGGAAGACTTATTACGAGAATATCAAGACTTATTTCCTACTACATTCTCAGAGATGAAGGGGATATCAGGCGACTTAGGGGAGATGAAGATTCCACTAAAACCTGGAGCTAATACAATACGACATAGACCGTACAGGTTGAACCCAAGGTATATGGAGAAGGTTAAGGATGAACTAGATAGAATGCTCGACGCTTGAATCATTGAACCAGTCGAAGAATCTGAATGGATTATCCCTATGGTGGTATAGGAAAAGAAGACTGGAGGGATTATGATTTGCGTCGACTTAAGGAAGTTGAATGACACATTCTTACATGATCCATTCCCAACACCATTCACTGATGAGGTACTGGAGAAAGAGGGGGTCAAGAAGCATATTCGTTCACTGATGGATTATCTAGGTACCATTAAATACAAATCACGTAAGAGGATAGACATAAAACCACATTTATGATAGAATGGGGCAGTTATCAATACACGGTGATGTCATCTGGATTAAAGAATGCCCCTGCAGTATTTTCGAAAGTGGTTGTGGCCGCATCCAAAGAGTTCATCCATAAATTTTTGGAAGTGTACTTAGATGGTTGGACAATATTCAGTCTACTACAAGATCATATTTAAGTTCTTTGGCTCATGTTGATCGATGGAGACAGTGCCATATTTCATTGAACTTAAAGAAATACATCTTTCTTGCACCATTCATAATTCTACTAGGACATATCGTATGCAAGAAAGTCCTATTGGCTGACCCATCCAATATTTTTTGTTATTTTGGAATTAGCATCGCCAACCTCAGTCAGAAAGATAAGAGAAACTTTGGGATATACAGGTTACTACAGGAAGTTTATTCAAGGCTACGCGCAAATTACAACACCCATGGAAAAGTTGTTGAAGAAAGAAGTCAAGTTCCAATGGAATGAGGTTTTCCAGAAGGGGATGGACACACTGAAGTAGAGACTATTCACTGCACCCATTTTAGTCTTACCATATTGGAACAAAGAGTTTCATGTCCATGTCGATGCATCATCCATTGCACTGTGTGTAGTGATGTCACAACCAAGCGAAGGCACAATCGATCATCTGATTGTGTTTGCGAGTAGGAAAATTTCTATCTCTGAAAAAAATTATACCACTACCAAAAGGGAAGGCCTGGCCATGGTCTATGCGCTCCAGAAGTTCAGACACTACCTACTTGGGTCTCACTTCAAGATGTACATAGATCATTCTGCATTAAAATACTTAGTCAATAAGCATGTCTTAGGAGGAAGAATATGCAGATGGTTGTTACTATTTCAGGAATATGATTTTGAGGTCGTCATAAAACCTGGGAAGCTGAATGCAGGACTAGATCATCTCTCACGGATCTTGATAGGAGAGGATGCAGGTAATTTATATGACAGTTTCCCAGATGCATAGTTATTCACAGTTAGGATGGTTGGATGATTATTTCGTGGACATTATGAAGTTTCTACATACAAGTGTGGTTCCCTCCGACATGATGGTGGCGCAGAAGAAACAATTGGTAGTCAAGGAAGTAGATTATCAACTAATTGTAAGAAAATCGTATAAATTAGGGGCATATGGAATCTTGAGGCGTTGTTTACTGGAACACGAAAGAACAACCATATTAGAGGAAGAACACAATGGGATTGTTGGAGGACATTATGCAGGCAAAGAAGTGACACATAATATTCAAAGACATGAATGAGTATTTTTATTCTTGCGACGTATGCGAAAGAGTGGGTAACCCATCTCGACACGATGAAATGCCATTAAATCCAGAATTTACATTGCAAGCATTCGATAAGTGGGTTATTGATTTTGTGGGTCCCATCAACCCACCAACAAGAAGATCAGGAGAAAGGTACATCATCACTGTAATCGAGTATTTAACCAGGTGGAAAGAAGCAACACCTGTTACTGATTTTGTGGGTTCTATTTGATAATGTAGTCACTAAGTTTGGATGTATGTGCATATTACTTCGTGACCAAGCTACACACTTTCTTAACCAAACCATTGTTGTATTAACTGAGGAATTTCAGATTCATCATCAGAAAATTACACCATATCACCCTCAGGCTAATGGAACAGTAGAAGATTTCAATAAAATTTTGGAGAATGCTTGGACCAATATATACAATGTTGGAAGAGATGATTGAGACTTACGCATCCCTACGATACTATGGGAATATAGAACTACAAGTAATAAGTTGAAAGGGCAGACACCATTCCGGTTGGTCTATGGACAGGAAGTAGTAATGCCAATGGATTTCATTGTACCTAGTCTATGCATTGCAACCATCACTGAGCTTTCAGACACAGGTTCAATAGAGGTGAGATTGGTGTAGTTAGTCTAGCTTGAGGAGGACAGGTTTTTGGCTGAATTCCACCAATAGGTGCAGAAATATAGAGAGAAGGAATGGCATGATCGACATATTAATACCAAGAAATTCCAAGTCAGTGATTGGAACTACTCTATGAAAACAAGTATCTACAACACCCAAGGAAGTTTCACATGCACTGGTTACGGTCATATGTGATCCAGCAGATAACAAATACATGTGTTGTGTGGTTGGGAACCTTGGATGGAAAAAAATTGGATGGAATGGTGAATGGAAGTCGGTTGAATCTCTATAGATATAGTCGACTGCAGTGACTTGTTCAGCGCAAAAACCCCTGTATTATAGTAGATGTACCATAGTAGCAATAAAAACAAGAGAAACCACATAAAAAGTAGAAAAAGGGAAGAACCACAAAAAGTTAGTGATAGGAGAAAGGAAAAGAGTAAGAATAACCCAAGGTATCACAACTTGCGCAGTTGGACTGATCATCTTACACGAAGTGAACACTGCGTCAAGTTCAACGAGAAGATAGGGACATGCCCTCTTGTGATGAACAACACGTTACTGTGCAGGGAGGCATGAAAATATTGTTAAATACAGTTAGGCATGGAAAAGATAGTTGGATGGCCGACATGACAGGTCATTATAGCGTTGTATAAGATTTACTCAAGAAAGATGTCAGAAATCACAACCGATCGGCGGTACATGGGACAACTCACCTGAAGGATTTGGTAATTAAGATGCAATGATGGCACAACTCATCAACTCCTATTGTGAAGGGGATGATTTAGCTAAAACAGGATGGGATAGGTATGGTCAACACAAAACCACAACAGCATAAGAACATTGTAAGTGCAACTCATTTTTTGCATATCACATTGAGAAAATAGGAGAGACCTAGAGAGAATAGAGTCGAGCTTCAACTTTAGCAAAGAAATACCACCGACCTCCCTAGGGATGAGTAGGGAAGGTGATATGGTGGCAAAACCTACGAACCTGAAGTTCATGGACCATGACGTTAGCAAAGAACAGTTAGTGTCAGATTTGGATGGGGATCCATACTCAAGCGTTGAGCACATACCAAAAGAAGGGACTCACATTGTTTCCTACGTAAAATTGTGCGACTACCGAACCATATTCAATATCCGCTTCGAGGGTTCGGACCTCTTCATGACAGTAAAAGAGCAAGAAATGGATCAGGTTCTCACTGAAAGCAAGGTTTCCCAGCAATTTACCTCGTATACGATGCCCCAACTGAACCGGAAGACGTGGCCAAAATATATAGGCAGAAAGGAGGAGGCTATCAATCTCAAGCAAATTACCAACATAAAAGATGATTATAGGAAAAGGAGGCTTACCACCTATTGTGCCTTTGAGAAGTGATGATGGCCCCCTCAGTAACACACCTCCTAATGTCGTCATCAGGACTTAAGCCACCATCAGGCTGGAAGAGGCCTTCAAGAGGGAAACAAAGGGCCCTCTAAGGCATATTACGATGAACCATAAAGAAACTAAAGGAACAAGTCTAGATAATGAGTCAGAAACATGGCACAATAACATAGGCCACCATTGTCATAGAGGTGGAAATAGCTAAGGCTACAATGCAACAGTTCATTTGAGCATGGAAGAACATGAAACATGCCTGAGTGGCTTGGGACGAGACACAAGTGAGTGTTAGGGGCCTGTTTGACAAGCAGTTTTGGATGTAATTTTGAGAAGAATCTAAGTACGAAGGAATCACGTAGAAGGAAGGATTAGCCCAGAAGGAAGGATTCACGTAGAAGGAAGGAATCATGTATAAGAAAGGATTTGTGCAGAAGATAGAAAGGGTGCAGAAGGACACGAAGGACGAAGATAGTGCAAATACCAAAGGATAAAAAAAGCAAGCGAGAAAAGGAAGTGCAAACGACAATAGTGTGACTTTCCAGAAATATAAGGACAACAGAAAAGTTGTATAAAGAACAAGAAGTAGAAGAAGGAAAATAGTCAGCTAACTGAAGATGGCTATGCCATGCATTGTAATGAGTTATTTTTGGATAGTTAAGAATAGAACTTGAAACCCTAGATTTTTGGGTATAAATATGTAATGGGATTGGGATAGATCGGGACATACATACACATACACATATAGATATAGAGAGAGATATATAGATATCTGGATATGTAAGTGTGAGAGTGTGTGCATGGAAGAGAATTGAGGTTATGAAAAGATCATGAATGTAATAGTCATAAAGAATATGAATAAAGGAGTTTAGAAAGGATATTGTTTCTTGTTTTCTTACTTGTCTTTATGCATTCATGAATGATTATATACTTCACAGAATGAATTTAGTCTATGAATTGGTTATGCTGGAATGTTCATGTATGGTTGTGATGGATTAGTTAATAATCAAGAACCTACACAAGTTAAGATAAAAAAGAATGATTCATGCATCAACCTCCCTTTCCCTTATTGTTGCATAAACCTGGTTCTTACAGCCCCAATAGATACCTCGGTGAGACTTCATCTGTGAAAGCAGGTGATGCCGAAAGGGCTGGTATCTTGAGGGTTTTGTTGGTCACCGTCAACCCGAACCCTGGGTCTTATAACCCCTATGCAAACAAGAGTTAGCCAACAGTCGTTATAAAACACAAGTATTTGAGATTTAATAAAAGAAGGTTTCTATTGGAATAAAATACGGAGAGGTAGCCCAAATTGGGTGAGCTCCGCTTTTTCCAACTTGTGCTTGTGATTTCATTATTGTTGTTCATTTCAAGATCAATTATTTTGCAAGTTATTTTATCATTAAACTGGATTTGGTTAGATAATTTCTTCACATGTAATTTGCATACAATCAAAGCAATCATTTTATTTCGAAGATCAAGTAGATGTTTTTATGTATTAAAAGATTAATAAACATCTAAGGATTTTTTGAATCATCGCTCACAGAGTAGACATTACTAGAGCAGAGCATTTTAGGGCTTGGAGAGCCTTGAAGTAGTGGACGTCATAGATTAGAATCATTCCATGTTTTCTTTGTATTATTTCTATTAATATATTTTGTAGTTGCCTTGCAGCCATTAGACATGTGTGATTAAGAGTATTTTGCAGTTGTTATTACATCCATTATATATCTTTGTATTGTTGATATTTTGGGGTTTCATACCATAATAAGATGTCATGGTTATATGATTTATTTTCTAAGTAATGGATGCATGCAATATGTTTGACAATATTCCTATATGAGAAAACTATTTGTAAGAAGCAAACAACAACTTTAAAGCAAAGTTTTGACACATTTACACAAGGAGAAATAACAATTTTTGGATAGTAAACATAATATTCCCTCCTAGCCTAGTTGGGGACATTACACACAATGCTACAACCATGCAATTATTTCATCCATGACATGCTCCTTTTATTGAATCAAAGAATTATTAGGAAATACTATTTAAAATTTATTTGGCTCTAGTGGTAGGTGATTCTCTATTCGAACTTAGGGAACTTACAAGTCTATAGTGGGAGAGAAGGAGAAAGGGAAGAGAATGATGAGGGATAAGAGAAAGATAAAAGGAAGAGATGGATGAAGGATAAGAGAAAGAGAAAAGGAAGATAAGGATGAGGGATAAGAGAAAGACGAAAATTAAGAGGGAGAAGTAAAAGAAGAGAAGAAGGGAAGAAAAAAAAGATTAGAAGAAAGGAAGAGGGAGAGGGACTGGATAAGAGAAAGATAAAAGGAAGAGAAGGATAAGGGATAAGAGAAAGAGGAAAATTAAGAGGGAGAAGAAAAAGAAGAGAAGAAAGGAAGAAAAAAAGGATTAGAAGAGAGGAAGCGGGAGAGGGACTGGGACTAGAGGGAGAGGAAGAGGGAAAAAAAGAGAGGAAGAGGAAAGAGAGGAGGGAGATGAAGGAGAGGAGAAGAATAGGAAGGAAAATTTGAAGGAGGAAGAGGGAGAGAAGGAGAGGGAAAGGAAGAGAACATCAACTTTATCAACTCTTGTTATCCTTAGGCTAAACAAAAGTCTAATTAAATTTGAAAATAAAATACCTACTTATGAACTAGCAGTAGAAAAACATGAGTATCCATGTGCTCATGACATTAGGAAATTGTTTTGTTAATCTTGGGAAATGTACAATTTGAGTAAATTATCATCTAGATGACAAACTTCCTAAAAATGGGTAGGGAATGTCAAGAGTCAAGAAGATGAAATTCTCTAGCTCCCCTTTGCTTATTTTTTTTATAAATATCATGAAAGAAAATGGAGAAGAGATTTTTTGTTGGGTAATGTAAATTATTTTACTATTAAATGAGAAGCTTGTCCAACCACCTTATTTTCTAGTGTATGGTATTTGTTGGTATTGTTCTTCTATTTTTGATGTGATGGAGTCACTCTAAGATCAATACATATTTTTTGTAGACTAATATTGTGTATATATTGTCTACTCTTACTTCTACTTTAATTTGGGTGCTAAAAGTTGGATATAGAGCTGTAACTTTTAGTTATATCATAGATTTTTCCTAACTTATTGTTAGTTGTTTCATAATTTTTAAAATCAATTAATAGTAAATTCTCTCCTATAATTATTTTCATTCTTTCTTTTCAATTCTATATCTAAGCTATGTGCACTTAGATTAGAATTGCATTTTGTATCTACCTATAATATACTTCATTTTTTTCATTCAAATTTAGTATCATAAAACCATTAATGGTCCAGCTAACCAAAACTCAATGGGTTTACTAATCCAAACATATAAAGATCTAATTGAGTTTTTTCCTTTAGTAAACCCACATAATTGATGAAAGAATTTTTTCCCATGGGAACAAAATGTCGATTTATTCAACACCAATACATACTTTAGCATCATTCTACCATCTCTAAGTATCGCCATATTGTTGTGTCTCCCAGTGGCAAAGTGCATGCATGAAAAGTGGAGGTTCTAGTCTATGTTGGTAGGTTGATGAGATTGGAGTAGGGGTCGATGTACATGTGTGTAGAGGTCCAAGGAATAGACAAAGAGTGTATGCAAGAGGGAGGGGATGTATATATTGTATGGGGATGGAGGTGGGTTGTGTGTATGGTTGTCATGAATTATAGTCATCAAGGCTTGGAATGTTTGTTTTTTAAGTGGGCTCACAAGTGAGTTGAATTTGCAAAGGTTTTCATTAATCCATGTTGTGTTATAATGAGGAAAACAAAGTTTCTTATGAAAGGTATCAATGAGTAATTTGACAATGTCCAATTAGAAATAGGATTTTAGGTTACCACACCCTCGAAGTTGGTTTAGAGATTTTTGATAGCCCTAAGTGCGTCATCAAATATAAAAATAAAGAAAATGATATGTGATTGGAAAGGCCATGAGGTAACTTACAAATTGGAAAGCTCTAATTTTTTTGTTTCAGTGCACACCAACAACACTTTTTTCACTGTCAATATCTACCACCAAGCTCTTACACTAAAACTAGTGTTGATCTTATGAAAGTTTGTTCTTCACAACCAAGGATTAAAAATAGGAATATGATATACCATTGGAAAGATTTCAAATATCCCTACATTGTCACTAGGTTGTATTTTATCTCTTGGTATGATTCTGAATAGAATTTGATAAGTGAAGTCACAACTATGGAATTTGGCTCCCCGGGAGACACTCAACTTGTGCCCTTTGAAGATTGGGAATACAAACTTAGAGTTGGGAAAATGAGTGCTCACTGTTGAAACAAATCTTGAAATCTTTTATCCTTAAGGCCTAGATTTTTATTTTTTGAGTCTTTAAGTTTTCGGCTTTCCTAAAACAAGAATTTCATCATTTCTAAAATTCGCAATACCTTTTTATTTATTATTTTTGAATAAAGAACGGATAAAGTTTACAAAAATATAAATTTTCCATCACTTTTCGAACAATTATTTGAAAGGAGTATAATTTTAATTTCGCGAGTTTTTCATTCAAATGATTAAGAAATCGGGATTCGAAGTTTTTCGTAAACAAATTTTTGATGCAAATCAAATTGCTAAACCTCGATCCCCAATCTCCCGATACTTTAAGACTTAATTAAAACACAAATTACTTAATTCTCTTTTAAGAGGGTTGAAAGATTAAGTTAATCACATCGCGATTTCGGGATTCGCGGTTCAATGAGATCATATTTCTTGTCATCGTGTTTCCCGAATTCCCGATTTACGAAACCCGATCCACAGTTTACGTTAAATTAACTAATCTTGTTTAGCCTTAATCATGATTAAAAGAAATGCACAATTGCAATTTCGCGATTTCGGGATTCACAATTCCATGAAAAAACATCTCAATGTCATCAGGTTTCCCGAAATCCCGATTTCCAGAATTCTAATTAACGAAATCTCGAGAAAGTCTAATCTCGATTAATGAACATACTAAAAACGTTTAAATTTTAATTAATACATCGTGATTTCGGTGATAGGGTTTCTTCAATAATGTATTTTTTCGACATCAAGACTGTCGAAACCCAGAAAAATCATGTTTCAGATTTAACTCAAAATTAACACTAATAAATTCACTTTCTAAACAGTTTTAAAGTTAATCATTCTTTGAGTATTCATTAATGCATTGTGGTCCGATTAAGTATGTTTCTCTTTATTTGAAAATGACGAGAAAGCCTAAGTACAGATATTGAATGCATATCTCCGAAAATCTTTTCTGCATTACGAGCTTTTATTTCATGACAGATGTACGATTCTCATTACGTTTAAGATATATTCAAATTAAACGATCGAACGTCTGTATTTTCATTTCAAAGCTAAGTTGTTTCATCCACTCTCTGTGACAGGTTTTCAAGTTAAACGCAGAGCTATGGCACCCAAGAAAGAACCAAATAAAAACGAAGACCAACAGGAAGGTGATATTATCTCTGATACTACTCCACACGGGGTACACTTCGTCAAATCGTGGACTGGAATTTTTGAATTGCTAGAGGATGAGCTTAAACATGCAGACCCTGATTCGGAAAATCATCTCTGAGATGTTGCTGAGTCTGAGCTTCATAAGGTTGCTGCGCGTCTGAGACTTGTGTCATATACTGAGATGGTCAGCTGGGCTCTGGATAAAGTAGATATCCCAACAAGGAGCATTCAGAACGAGAAAGGGGCTATCGTCGGCTCATTCAGGCCTGAGCACATTCAAGTAATGTATAAACTCTCGCCAAATTATAAACACACCTTTAATTATGAGTTTTTAGCCGAGTTTCAAAGAAAAGAATGCATTGAAGCGGGCCAGACATACCCCGACATGATTAGAGGATGGGCCAGGTCTGAAGCAAAGTTTAGGGCTGATCCACATGGGATTTATGCCACAGCTTCCTTAAATGAATATATGGTTTATGTAGCAATGATGTTATGTAGACTTTTTGGGAGAAAGGATCCCTGTCACTTTCATGTAGACTGGGTACCCTTCTTAGAGGAAGTTTCAAAAGGATGTAGTTTTAACTGGCATAAAATTTTGTCAGATTACCTAACACAAGAGGTTGTAAATTATAAAGCAACCAAGTCAAAGGGACAACCAGTGTCTTTTTATATGTCTGCATATATTATGGATGCCATTTGTTTTATGACTCCCTTTCCATTAATGAATTGGAGTTGGAATGTTTCCTGTCTAGACCCTGTTCATAAATACCACTCAACTCTCTGGGAAGAAAATGCTAAAGATGTTTTTTACGATGTTTGTCATTTTTTCATTATTCCTCTGCACAAAATATTTTTTGGATGCGAACCCCCTCGCATTTCTGATGTAATCATAGAAAGCCTCAAATCGGTTGCAGACTGGTTTATTGAGGAAAATTTTTCCTAGGTTAGAGTCTATGGTTGTTATATTCCTCCTCACGCACTCCCGAAGTTCTTACCAGATAGATTGGTATGCAGAGAAGTGGCTCATCAGTTAGCCAATGGTGGTATTGGGTTAGAATTAAAATCCCTTCAGAAAAAAGCATGGCCATCTTTCCTTGTTCATATCGGGAAATTTACTTTATCAAACTTAGGTCATTCTAAGGCGGAGGCCGAGTCATTGGAGGAAGTGAAATTAGTAAACATCGAGCACACAAAACATGACCCTTACCACATAATTAGTCGGCATTACATACATTGTAATTTAAAAGCTTATGAACATGAAGTTTCTATTTATGATGATATTTTCAAAGATGTTAAGTCTTATGAGGAAGTGCAGAATAGAGTACAGGCCTTGCCACTTGACTCATAGGTTGGGTTTGCATCTTTTCAAAGCCATAGGTGAAGCTGCTTACCGAAGATTTTACAAGGTGAAATATCGACTTCATTGCCAGAACAGGAAGAAACCCCTCCAGGGTTTGAAATTGATACTCAGGATAAATCAAATGACAAAGATAAGTTGAAGGATTCTAAAATACCTCCTCAAAACACAGAGGGTTCTCAGATAAAAGAACCAGGGATAGAGAAAGGAAAAGGATTGGAAACAAGTCCAATAATTCTTGATGATATTCCAGAAAAGATTGGAGGAACTGCTTCAAAATAACTTGGTAGCCCCATTACATCTTTAACTCCATTACAGTCTACTTTCGGAACCCCTCATGAAGGATGTTTGTATGTCAGTGACCTAGAGCCAATTTCAAGAGATGAAATCCCCTCGTCAGATTATTTTTTCAGAAAAAAGAGAAGAGTTGTCTTGAAACAGGAAATTCATCCTGTAGGAGAAAGATCAATTAAGAAGCATAGAGTTATCATAGATGGGAAGAAACTCAAGGAAGGAGAGTTCGCTACAGAATTAGCAGGAACAATGGGTGCTATAGCATCAACTAATATATATTCTGTAGGAAACCTAACAACTATCAAGAAATAATCTAGTTGCAAGACAGACTAAAGGAAAATGAAAGAAATATCGGTTGGGGAATACAGAAGGGTCTAGAACAAGCTAGACTCAAGGATATGCAAGAAATCCAAAAATTAAATAAAGATTTGGATGAGGCAAAACATTTAATACAGGTCACACATGAACAAGTTCAAAAGCTAGGAGAAGAAAATAAACAGTTGCATGATAAGATTAATTTTATTACTAACCAGGTAGTTGAACTTGGACATTTCAGGACACAGGCATCAGAGATATATCCAAGAATAGAGGAGGAACAACAGAAATTATTATGGAATCTGGAAATAATCCAGAATTATTTTCAGGAATCAAATAAGTCCATGGAAAATGTGTTCCAGAAAGAAAGAGAAGCGAAAGCAACAAGGACTACTTTTCAGAAAGCAGTAGCTTCCTCATTAAAAGAAGAAATTGGAAAAACTCAGAAATTATCTATTTTTGAACAGGTAAAAGGGGATATAATGATAAAAGTCTGGGAATCAAAATTGGCTGAATATAAAAGAATCACAAAAGAAGTTAACGAAGATTGCCAAGGAATCTTTGATCTCATTGAAAAAGATTCATTGAATATCGGAACAGATGGTTGTTCTGGGTTGTTAGGTGAAGTCAATATAGCCAAGCATCAACTGAGGTTTAGAGAAGAGCTCGAGGAAAAGAAAGCATAAATTTCGAACATCAAATTGATCAATGTCACAAAGATCAACAAGTGGATGGTGACTTCGAGTTTAAAGTTGAAAACAGTTAAATTCACAGAAAGTATGATAGAAAGTTGATTATCCGAATTACAGAGGAGATTTTTCTCATTTGAAGCAAATGAAATACCCGAGGCTCCCAGGATTTTAGTAAATTTTTGGGAAAATGTGTTCAGTGCGTTGAAACAGAGAAAGGAAGTGCGTCAATGCAAATTTAAAACTTTTTTAAATGTTTTTATTATTAGAATTTTAAAAGAAATTGTAAACGGTTGATATTAGTTTGTGTAACCGTAATATTAGGGAGTTGGTTAGTTACCAACGTGAAACTTTGAAGAAGAGGTATAAATATATTTTCAAAAGGTTGAGAAAAGGCTTCAGAAATTTTGGAGAGAGCCATTTTTGTAATATCAGTTTTGAAATACATCGGAATACAAATCGCAAACGAGATTCTGGATCCTGTAACTTTGTAACTATGTGTCCTCTCCTTGTTTATCATATTCTGTTGAAATTTTCCTTTTAATGTTATATATAACAAGTAAATCAATTTGAAGTTATATACATATATTTATATTTTCAGGTTGGTTTGGATGTTAAAGGGTTTGCAGTCTTTCCTCTGAAATTGCTTTAGCAATTTTAAGACCTGTAAAGCTTTTGTTCCTTAACTCTTAACCCTTGTTAGAAATTTTCTTTTTCTTTTATCATTGTCTATAGAAATATAAGATTCTTTCATGATAAATGCCTTATATTTCTCTGTACTATTCATTCATTGTTCATAATTCTCGAAATTGTTATAAAACCAGGAAACAGCCTTGAATGTGTTTTATATTACCGTTTTAGATTTTTAAATTGTTTTCTTTGATCTCATCTCTGGAAATCTGAAGTGACAAATTGATTAAAATCCCTTTATAAACCTTAAAAATATTTTATGTATCCATGATTGTCCCTAGTAGCAGACAACCTAATGTAGAACCCGGAATCCAAGATCAAACTAGCATTGCTTTAAACCTATTTAACACCATTTTACAGACATCAACCAACCGGGTAGAACTAGAATGATCATGGGCTGCTATTGAATGTGACATTAGCATCCAAGAACAACAAGAAGCAAGACAAAGACAGTTGAGAAACTGATTTTTCCTTAACCTTCTTTAAAATTACTATTTCTAAATCATTCCTTTGAAATTATTTACAGATGCCTTGACGGTATGTTTTATAGCCTTAAAACATAAACTCAGGAACAACATCTTTTTGGCGTTGTTGTCGGGGAACGAAGAAACGAATCTTTTCCCTGGGAAGAACGACATTGACATTTTATGTTGTTGATAGTGAACAAGAACAGAAAACCTTCTAAGGCTAAATTATTTTTCACTTGGCGACTCCACATTAAATAAACTGGCTAGTAGCCGCAAGAACACCAGAAATAACCCAGATAGTAAACAGACCTCGCCAGTCTTTGATCCGGAAAAAAATTTAAAATCACGAAAATCACTTAAACAATTCTTTTTATCCACATATACTATAGATCAACCTAATTTTACACAATCACACTCATCGAAAACTCTTGAAAGATCACTTTCACTTCCCCCTTCATTTGATACTTTCTCTTTTCCTGAACTTTCTTCTCCAGATTTCCCAGAATCTTCTCCTCACATTGTCCAAACTTCAGTCCCAAATCTAACCATGGCCGCGCAAGGAGGTGCTGGAGCTGGAGGCGGTGCCCCTGGAGGTGGTCAAGTACCGCTTCCTGGGATTTTCGCTAAAGTGGCTGCAAGATATGCTCCTCTTGTTGTTCTTGTTCCTCTTCATGATCTTCCTGAGAACTATATGAAAATCCTTCCAAAGTTTATAGGGGAAGGTGATTTGACTACCCAAGAACATATAAACTTTTTCGATCAATTTGCAGACATACTCGAAATAGAACATGAAGACGTTTATTCCAGATTACTTGTTCAAACTTTCAAGGGACAGGTGAGGACCTGGTTCCGATCCTTACCAGCTAGATCATTAAGATCCTATGAAGAACTGGAAAGTGCATTTATCAGACAATGGGGAGAGAGAAAAGATCACCTCTACTATTTAACAGAATTCGGAGCTCTCAGAAAGAAAAAATTTGAGTCAGTTCTAGAGTTCACACAGAGGTTCAATAAATTGTACAATAAATTTCCAACTGAAGTTAAACCTTCAAAACCTGCAGCAAAAGTGACTTTTGTCGACGCTTTTGATCCCGACTTTGCTTTACTGTTGAGAGAAAGGAGATCATTAGATCTCTCTAAAATGCAGGATGATGCAGTTGAAATTGAATCCAATATGATGGCATCTGGGAAGCTTAAAGCAAAAACCGAAACTGGAAACAAAGAAAATAAAAAATTTAAAGAACAAGGTGGACCTTCAGGCTCAGGTAAATCCTCTGGAGATAAAATGAAAGAGATGGCTAGGGTCATTCGAGAACTCTCAAACAAGGTCTTGAAAATGGAGCTAGAGAAATCTAAAAGAGATAATTTTCCTAGAAAGGATCTCCGAAGAAACCTTGAACCTCAGGGACCACATAAAATAATTAAAAATGAAGATCAAAAAATTCAAACACCTTTTAAAAGTGAAAACTACATCGGAGAGGAAGATTTAGGAGATTTTGAAGAACTCGACGAAGATATTAGTAATCTTGGCGATGACAATAAATCTCCTTATTTGTCTAGACAGGATTACGAAGCATCTTTGAGTAAGGAAAGTTCATCGAAAGAACAAGTTAGTAATAATATTACTGATGATTGCACATATCAAAATATTGCAGATGATATTATTGCTGAATTACAGGGAAAGTATAATTTGAGACCAAGAAATAAAAATCTCCCAAATCTTCCGACAAAAAAGATTTTGGCAAGAAAAGAAACCGATGAGGAAACCTCAAAAGTTGCAGATAAACAGTCTGCAAAGAAAAACACAGTTGATTCACAACCTGTACAGTTAGAAACAGTAACAACATCCCCTATAAAGACACAAGCTCCGATAAAAGAAAACAAGGGCACATCTCAACGCAAAATTGAGAAGAAAGGTATGGAAGCCCTGAACATCGAAAACGACAAGGCTCTAGGAAACTTTAATTTGGAAAACGAAATAAATAAAATCAAAATTCCTATTCCTCTTGTCGAGTTAGCTAAAAACCCTGTATACAGAAAACAAATCGCTAAAATGATTAATTTTTCTGAAGACGAAAGTCAGGCTGACGCTATTAATTTAGAGGATGATAAACCTATCTTAGTTTTCGGTCCACACGTTGAAGGTGCAAGAGATACAGTAGCTCCTTTTTATATTACATTAACCCTGTTTGATCACCTTCTCCATAACTGTATGTTGGATTCTGGAGCTTCTCATAATGTTATGCCTAAGGCAATAATGGAAAAACTTGGTCTCAAAATCACAAGACCCTATGGTGATTTATATTCTTTCGATTCGAGAAAAGTGAAATGTATAGGTATGATTAAAGACCTAGTGGTAGGTTTGGCTCAAATACCTGCTAAAAGTATTCTTATGGATGTAGTAGTCGTTGACATCCCCCTAAAATATGGTATCTTATTATCTAGATCATGGGGCGCTAAGCTTGGAGGATCTCTCCAGCTAGATATGACTTATGCTACAATTCCAGTTTTCGGAGGTCAGTTTACTCGTCTTTATAGAGAGACTAGGTTAGCATTTACTGTAGGTGACCCAAAAGATCCTAACAATCATCCAGTTTATATTGTTGAACAGGATTTAGGAAATTGTATATTGTCTTTAGATGATGATTTTGAAGTAGATATAGATGATAAATGTACAGAACAAAAAATTGAAAAAAGGGAAATCGAGAAAAATGTATATAGTACTGGTATATGGAAAATGTATTTTGATGGTGCTTCCTCCCATCTTGGAGTTGGGGTGGGAGCACTTCTTATCACTCCCGATGATCAATTTGTTATTCCTTTTTCATATAGGCTCCAGTGGTATACAGAT
The DNA here is from genome assembly GCA_009831015.1 of Picea engelmannii. Classification (NCBI taxonomy): domain Eukaryota; kingdom Viridiplantae; phylum Streptophyta; class Pinopsida; order Pinales; family Pinaceae; genus Picea; species Picea engelmannii. The sequence goes on along the minus strand of ML801100.1, from coordinate 332,580 downwards.
TGTACAAATAATGTTTGTGAATATGAAGCTTTAGTATTAGGACTAGAAGCTGCTAGAAAGATGAAGATTAAGAATCTCGAAGTATTTGGTGACGCGGAATTAATTATAAAACAAGTGAATCATCAATATCAGGCTAAGAATCCTAGATTACGATCCTATAGGAATTGTGTTTGGGATTTAATAGAGAACTTCTTCACTTCTGTGAATTTTCATTTCGTCCCACGATCCGAGAATCAACAAGCTGATGTTTTAGCCAAAGCTGCGTCAACTTTTACACCTCCGACCGCTTTAAATTTAAAATATCATATACAAATAATACATCGCCCTTCGATACCTAATAATATACAACATTGGTAGGTTTTTGAAGACGATGAGCAGCTTCGAAAGTTTCTAGAATCTTTAGATGAATTCGCAGAAACACATACCAATCAGGAAAATCAAAATGATCCTATATGGATCATGCAAGAAGGGGAGGATTCTAAAGAATTTCATGATAAAATTGCAAACCACCGAATTCTTGTCCTCAAGAACAACCAAATTCCAAAAGGTTTAATCCCTTTGGAAAGACTTTTTAATAAAGATGATATCCCTTCTAAAACTACTCTACAACCCCAACCAAAGGAGGTTGAAGACTGTAATATAGGAACTGTAGATAACCCCTGAATGGTCAAATTATCTAAATATTTATCAACAGAAAACAAAAGCAAATACACAGAGCTGTTAAGAAAATATAAATATGTTTTTGCATGGTCGTACGAAGAGCTGAAAACATATGACACTTCTGTGATAGAACATAAAATACCTCTCAAACCAGGTGTCAAACCTTTCAAACAAAAACTCCGACAATTTAACCCTATTTTATTACCTGTTATCGAACGAGAAGTTAAAAAACTTCTGGACGCTAAGATAATTGTTCCCCTAAGATATTCTGACTGGGTAGCTAGTCTGGTTCCAGTTAGAAAGAAAAATGGGGAAATCAGATTATGTGTTGATTTCAGGAATCTTAATAAATCTTCTCTCAAAGATAATTATCCTCTACCTAAAATGGACCATGTCCTTGAAAAAGTAGTAGGGGAAAATAGAATGTCCATGATTGAYGRATTTTCAGGTTATAATCAGATTGYTGTCAGCGATMTTGACAAAGAAAAAACCRCATTTACCACTCCTTGGGGCACGTTTATGTATGATAAAATGTYGTTTGGACTAATGAATGCAGGAGCTACTTTTCAACGYGCAATGGATATTGCTTTCKTCGGCGAAYGRGATAAGTTTGTAGTCATCTATTTGGATGATCTTAYTGTTTTTTCAAAATSAGATGAAGATCATATAATTCATCTCAAACAAACATTTGAAAAATGTCGCAGGTTTGGTCTATCCTTAAATCMTAAAAAGTCTCATTTCGCTATGYARGAAGGCAAATTGTTGGGTCATATAGTATCCCGAGATGGAATCAGGATTGATCCTAAAAGAGTAGAGGCTATAGATACAATAGCTATTCCTAGGAATGTTAAAGAAATTCAATCATTTTTAGGGAAAATAAATTTCTTGAGAAGATTTATTCCTAACTTCGTTGAAATTGTTAAATTGATTACAGATATGCTAAAAAAAACAGCGAAGTAAAGTGGACAGCTGAGGCTAAGGCATCCTTTGCCCACATTAAGAAAGTTATAAGTGAGGCACCAGTGCTAGCGAGCCCAGATTATCTTAAATATTTTTTCATTTTTTCATTTGCCTCTGAACACACGCTTGTTGCAGTACTCCTTTAGAAGAATGAAGAAGGTTTTGAGCAACCTATAGCCTTCTTTAGCAAAAGCCTCCGAGATGCTGAACTTAAATACAATATAATGGAAAATCAAGCTTATGCTATGGTAAAAGCATTGAAAGCTTTCAGAACATATGTGTTACATTATAAAGTGATCGCATATGTACCCACTAGTGTTGTAAAAGATATCTTGGTTCAAGCAGACAGTGATGGTAAAAGAGGAAGATGCCTTGCAAAAATTCAAGAGTTTGACTTGGAGGTTAAACCGACCAAATTGGTAAAAGGACATGGTTTAGCTAAACTTTTAGCGGAATCCAATTTCAGGGCTCTTGGGATAAACAGTGCTCAGGAGGAAGAAGGATGGATAGATGTGAATGAACTTGATGACCAAATAGTCGAAAACAAGATCGAGGAGAAATTCACGTCGTCGAATTGGTACAAGGACATAGTAACATACTTATTAACCTTGAAATGTCCAGCCGACTTGTCTCCATCCAAAGCTAGAACACTGAAGCTGCATGCAGTTAAATACTGTATTTCCGAGAAACGATTATACTGGAAAGACCCGCTTGGTTTCCTCTTAGTCTGTCTGGTTGAATCAGAAACAAAGGAAGTTATAAGTCAATTTCATGAAGGAGTCTGTGGAGGACACCATGCTTGGAGAGCTACAGCATATAAAATCCTGAGGGCTGGTTATTACTGGCCTAAACTTTTCCCAGATGTAAATGCTAAGGTACAAGCTTGCAGCCCTTGCCAATTTTGTACAGGGAAACATAAGCTACCAGTGATGCCATTAGTCCTAGTCAAGACAAAATCTCCTTTTCAGCAATGGGGACTTGACTTCATAGGTGAGATAAATCCTCATTCAAGTGCCCAACATAGATGGATTCTCACTGCTACAGACTATTTCACCAAATGGGTGGAAGCTATACCAACAAGGAAGGCCACTGATTCAATAGTTATAGACTTTTTAGAAGAGAATATATTGCCAAGATTTGGCTATCCTAGAAAGATAGTCACAGACAATGCACAGGCATTTAAATATATGGCAATGATCATCTTTTGCCAGAAATATAATATTGTGTTGGGTCATTCCACAGCATACTACCCACAAGGAAATGGTCTGGAAGAATATTCTAACAAGAGCTTGATCAGTATAATCAAGAAAGTCTTAAACGAAAATAAAAAGTCTTGGCATTTACATTTAAAATATGCTCTATGGGAAAATCGGATAGGCACAAAAAAGTCTATCGGTACTTCTCCCTTTCAAATGGTATATGGAACAGATGTAGTGTTGCCCATAAACCTAGCACTTCCTGTGATGAAACTATGGCAAGACGAGAAGGAAGAACCAAACCCTCTCACAAGAAGGATAAATCAGTTGATCGAAGTTCAACAGCACAGGGATGTAGTGGACGAAAAGTTGCAGAAGTACCAGGATGATATGAAGATATTATTTGATTGTAAAGCCAAGGATAGGAACTTTCTCCCAGGGGATCTGGTTTTGATGTGGGATGCTCGAAACGAAGATTCAGGAAAAAATGGTAAATTCGATCATATTTGGTATGGACCATTTAAGGTAGCCTCTTCTGAAGGCAAAAATTCATTTCTGCTTGAAAATTTGGATGGTAAGATCTTGAACGCCCCTGTTAATGGGTGCTTTTTAAAGCAATATATGGAATAATTAATTAAAAAAAAAATCAAATAAAATTTCATTGTATATACCATTGTTTTTCATTTCAGAAAACCCATTCGCATTTTGTAAATAAATAAAATTTGTTAAGTGTTTATATCCCAAAAAAAAAAAAAAAGATTCTAAAGAGTTATTTTTGAAGTTATAACCTAGGTGTTCTGGTTTACAGATTGTTGAAAAATCTCCTTTTATACCATCAATACTATCTTTCACGTTTTCGGACTTTCTTATCAGAGTAGGAGAGATTTTGTATTAACCTTGAAAATCAACAAATGATTAAATTCAGTTAGGTCAGTTTTCATATTTCTTTCTCTCTGACTAAAACTGGTTATGTTTGAGTTGATTTTAACTATCTTAAGTTTCGTAACAGTTTATCGGAAGTTTTAAGCTTGCTCAAAAGAAACCCCTGAAAATATTTTTTCCGTTTTTCTCTACAGACTGAGAGGTTTTCGAAAGTTGAGAAGAATTGGTCTAGAATAATCAAAACAAGTTGACAAACCTCTATTATAAGTATTTACACAGATCACCACCCCTGATATATTAAATATCACTGATTGCCCCTGCTTCATGTGCACAAGCTAACTATAAGACAGATGGTGAAAGGAAATTCATATTTGATTGCCCCCATCTAGTCCCACAGACGATGAAAGGAAATTCATTTAAATGATTTCCCTCATCTAAATATAAAAGAAACAGATAACTTCACCGGGGTACTGAACAGGCATGCTGGCAGTGAAGCAATATCTAAGCTTAAAATCAACGTTCGAAGCGGTGAAAGGAAATTCAGTAAAAAGGGACAGATAACTTCACCGGGGTACTAAACAGGCCCGCTGGCAGTGAAGCAATATCTGAGGTGTCTGTAAGGTTGTCATACAAATCTATAAATCTATTCTAGTTATCAGTTTTTCAAAACTGGATATTCATCTTAAGTTAAAGTAGAGCTCCCCAATTAAATTATAATTTTTATTTTCGACTGATGCAAGCTGAAATTTACAATAATCTGCTGAGTTTCCTAAGATTGTTCAAATCATCTTAATATTAACTTAAAATTTGGAATGGGAAGAAGAATATTGAAGAAGACTATAACTGAGTTTCAAACAAATTTGAGATCTTGAAAAGTTTGTCACAGGTTTTTATATAATCTCTTTTTCCTCGCCTTGAACAATTTATCAGAGATAAACCCTTGACACCATTTACCCAATGAAGGCACTGAGTCTACATGTTCTCCTCGTCCCACAGGGAGACGAGGTCCCCAGTTGGAGCCTATGTTGAAACAGATCTTGAAATCTTTTATCCTTAAGGCCTAGTTTTTTATTTTTTGAGTCTTTAAGTTTTCGGCTTTCCTAAAACAAGAATTTTGTCATTTCTGAAATTCGCGATACCTTTTTATTTATTATTTTTGAATAAAGAACGGATAAAGTTTACAAAAATATAAATTTTCCATCACTTTTCGAACAATTATTTGAAAGGAGTATAATTTTAATTTCGCGAGTTTTTCATTCAAATGATTAAGAAATCGGGATTTGGAGTTTTCCGTAAACAAATATTTGATGCAAATCAAATTGCGAAACCCCGATCCCCGATCTCCCGATACTTTAAGACTTAATTAAAACACAAATTACTTAATTCTCTTTTAAGAGGGTTGAAAAATTAAGTTAATCACATCGTGATTTCGGGATTCACGGTTCAATGAGATCATATATCTTGTCATCGTGTTTCTCGAATTCCCGATTTATGAAACCCCGATCCACAGTTTACGTTAAATTAACTAATCTTGTTTATCCTTAATCATGATTAAAAGAAATGCGCAATTGCAATTTCGCGATTTCGGGATTCGCAATTCCATGAGAGCACATCTCAATGTCATCAGGTTTCCCGAAATCCCGATTTCCGGAATTCTAATTAACGAAATCCCGAGAAAGTATAATCTCGATTAACGAACATACTAAAAATGTTTAAATTTTAATTAATACATCGCGATTTCGCAATTTCGCGATTTCGGTGATCGGGTTTCTTCAATAACATATTTTTTCGACATCAATACTGTCAAAACCCAAAAAAATCATGTTTAAGATTTAACTCAAAATTAACACTAATAAATTCACTTTCTAAACAGTTTTAAAGTTAATAATTCTTTGAGTATTCATTAATGCATCGTGGTCCGATTAAGCATGTTTCTCTTTATTTGAAAATGACGAGAAAGCCTAAGTACGGATATTGAATGCATATCTCCGAAAATCTTTTCTGCATTACGAGGTTTTATTTCATGGAAGATGTACGATTCTCATTATGTTTAAGATATATTCAAATTAATAGATCGAATGTATGTATTTTCATTTTAAAGCTAAGTTTTTCATCCACTCTTTCTGACATGTTTTCAAGTTAAACGCAGAGCTATGGCACCCAAAAAAGCACCGAAGAAAAATGAAGACCAACAGGAAGGCAATATTATCTCTGATACTACTCCACACGGCGTACACTCCGTCAAATCGTGGACTGGAATTTCCGAATTGCTAGAGGATGAGCTTAAACATGCAGACCCTGATTCGGAAAATCATCTCCGAGATGTTGCCGAGTCTGAGCTTCATAAGGTTGTTGCGCGTCTGAGACTTGTGTCATATACTGAGATGGTTAGTTGGGCTCTGGATAAAGTAGATATCCCAACAAGGAGCATTCAGAATGAGCAAGGGGCTATCGCCAGCTCATTCAGGCCTGAGCACATTCAAGTAATGTATAAACTCTCGCCAAATTATAGACACACCTTTAATTCTGAGTTTTTAGCCAAGTTTCAAAGAAAAGAATGCATTGAAGCGGGCCAGACATACCCCGACATGATTAGAGGATGGGCTAGGTCTGAAGCAAAGTTTAGGGCTGATTCACATGGTATTTATGCCACAGCTTCCTTAAACGAATATATGGTTTATGTAGCAATGATGTTATGTAGACTTTTCGGGAGAAAGGATCCCTGTCACTTTCATGCAGACTGGGTACCCTTCTTAGAGGAAGTTTCAAAAGGACGTAGTTTTAACTGGCATAAAATTTTGTCAGATAGCCTAACGCAAGAGGGTGTAAATTATAAAGCAGCCAAGTCAAAGGGACAACCAATGTCTTTTTATATGTCTACATATATTATGGATGCCATTTATTTTGTGACTCCCTTTCCATTAATGAATTGGAGTTGGAATGTTTCCTATCCAGAGCCTGTTCATAAATACCACTCAGCTCTCTGGGAAGAAAATGCTAAAGATGTTTTTTACGATGTTTTTCATTTTGTCATTATTCCTCTGCACAAAATATTTTTTGGATGTGAACCCCCTCGCATTTCTGATGTAATCATAGAAAGCCTCAAATTGGTTGCAGACAGGTTTATTGAGGAAAAAATTTCCTATGTTAGAGTCTATGGTTGTTCTATTCCTCCTCATGCACTCCCGAAGTTCTTACCAGACATATTGGTATGCAGAGAAGTGGCTCATCAGTTAGCCAAGGGTGGTATTGGGTTAGAATTAAAATCCCTTCAGAAAAAAGCATGGCCATCTTTCCCTGTTCATATTGGGAAATTTACTTTATCAAACTTAGGTCATTCTAAGGCGGAGGCCAAGTCATTAGAGGAAGTGAAATTAGTAAACATCGAGCACAGAAAACATGACCCTTACCAAATAATTAGTCGGCATTACATACATTGTAATTTAAAAGCTTATGAACATGAAGTTTCTATTTATGATGATATTTTCAAAGATGTTAAGTCTTATGAGGAAGTGCAGAACAGAGTACAGACCTTGCCACTTGACTCACAGGCTGGGTTTTCATCTTTTCAAAGCCATAGGCGAAGCTGCTTACCGAATATTTTACAAGGTGAAATATCGACTTCATTGCCAGAACAGGAAGAAACCCCTCCAGGGTTTGAAACTGATACTCAGGATAAATCAAATGACAAAGATAAGTTGAAGGATTCTGAAATACCTCCTCAAAACACAGAGGGTTCTCAGATAAAAGAACCAGGGACAGAGAAAGGAAAAGGATTGGAAACAAGTCCAATAATTCTTGATGATATTCCAGAAAAGATTGGAGGAACTGCTTCAAAAGAACTTGGTAGCCCCATTACATCTTTAACTCCATTACAGTCTACTTTTGGAACCCCTCATGAAGGATGTTTGTATGTCAGTGACCTAGAGCCAATTTCAAGAGATGAAATCCCCTCATCAGATTATTTTTTCAGCAAAAAGAGAAGAGCTGTCTTGAAACAGGAAATTCATCCTGTAGGAGAAAGATCAATTAAGAAGCATAGAGTTATCATAGATGGGAAGAAACTCAAGGAAGGAGAGTTTGCTACAGAATTAGCAAGAACAATGGGTGCTATAGCATCAACTAATATATATTCTATAGGAAACCTAACAAATATGCTTGAACAGAAGGATCAAGAAATAATCCAGTTGCAAGACAGACTAAAGGAAAATGAAAGAAATATTGGTTGGGGAATACAGAAGGGTCTAGAACAAGCTAGACTCAAGGATATGCAAGAAATCCAAAAAATAAATAAATATTTGGATGAGGCAAAACATTTAATATAGGTCACACAGGAACAAGTTCAAAAGCTAGGAGAAGAAAATAAACAGTTGCATGATAAGATTAATTTTATTACTAACCAGGTAGTTGAACTTGGACATTTCAGGACATAGGCATCGGAGATATATGCAAGAATAGAGGAGGAACAACAGAAAGTATTATGGAATCTGGAAATAATCCAGAATTATTTTCAGGAATCAAATAAGTCCATGGAAAATGTGTTCCAGAAAGAAAGAGAAGCGAAAGCAGCAAGGACTACTTTTCAGAAAGCAATAGCTTCCTCATTAAAAGAAGAAATTGGAAAAACTCAGAAATTATCTATTTCTGAACAGGTAAAAGGGGATATAATGATAAAAGTCTGGGAATCAAAATTGGCTGAATATAAAAGAATCACAAAAGAAGTTAACGAAGATTTCCAAGGAATCTTTGATCTCGTTGAAAAATATTCATTGAATATCAGAACAGATGGTTGTTCTGGGTTGTTAGGTGAAGTCAATATAGCCAAGCATCAACTGAGGTTTAGAGAAGAGCTCGAGGAAAAGAAAGCAGAAATTTTGAACATCAAATTGATCAACGACACAGAGATCAACAAGTGGATGGTGACTTCGAGTTTAAAGTTGAAAATAGTTAAATTCACAGAAAGTATGATAGAAAGTCGATTATCTGAATTACAGAGGAGATTTTTCTCATTTGAAGCAAATGAGATACACGAGGCTCCCAGGATTTTAGTAAATTTTTGGGAAAATGTGTTCAGTGCGTTGAAACAGATAAAGGAAGTGCGTCAACGCAAATTTAAAACTTTTTTAAATGTTTTTATTATTAAAATTTTAAAAGAAATTGTAAACGGTTGACATTAGTTTGTGTAACCGTAATATTAGGGAGTTGGTTAGTTACCAACGTGAAACTTTGAAGAAGAGGTATAAATATATTTTCAAAAGGCTGAGAAAAGGCTTCAGAAATTTTGGAGAGAGACATTTTTGTAATATCAGTTTTGAAATACATCGGAATACAAATCGCAAACGAGATTCTAGATCCTGTAACTTTGTAACTATGTGTCCTCTCCCTGTTTATCATATTCTGTTGAAATTTTCCTTTTAATGTTATATCTAACAAGTAAATCAATTTGAATTTATATACATCAATTTATATTTTCAGGTTGGTTTATGTTAAAGGGTTTGCAGTCTTTCCTCTGAAATTGCTTTAGAAATTTTAAGACCTGTAAAGCTTTTGTTCCTTAATTCTTAACCCTTGTTAGAAATTGTCTTTTTATTTTATCATTGTCTGTAGAAATATAAGATTATTTCGTGATAAAAGCCTTATATTTCTCTGTAATATTCATTCGTTGTTCATAATTCTCGAAATTGTTATAAAACCAGGAAACAACCTTGAATGTGTTTTATATTATTGTTTTAGATTTTTAAATTGTTTTCTTTGATCTCATCTCTGGAAATCTGAAGTGACAAATTGATTAAAATCCCTTTATAAACCTTAAAAATATTTTCTTTATCCATGACTGTCCCTAGTAGCAGACAACCTAACGTAGAACCCAGACTCCAAGATCAAACTAGCATTGCTTTAAACCTATTTAACACCATTTTACAGACAACAACCAACCAGGTAGAACTAGAACGATCATGGGCTGCTATTGAACGTGACATTAGCATCCAATAACAACAAGAAGCAAGACAAAGACAGTTGAGAAACTGATTTTGCCTTAACCTTCTTTAAAATTACTATTTCTAAATCATTCCTTTGAAATTATTTACGGATGCCTTGACGATATGTTTTATAGCCTTAAAACATAAATTCAGGAACAACACTCACGTTGGAAAACATGTCTCAATAACTATAGGGTATAGCCATTGGATTTTCTTAAAAGTCAAAAAACGTCCTTTCGGATTTTGTGCAAGACCTAGCTCAAGAGGAGTCTACCTAATGACTAGTGAAAGGGATCAATGTTGATTTTTTGCAAACTATGTTTACTTTTGACAAAATCCAACCTGATCAACTTGTAATTTGCTATGATGGTTTTGGACTTGACAATAATCTAGGGATGGCCTCTTGAAAGGCCAAAATATAGGCTGTAATGCCTCCTTCCTTCTCATATTGTGTCACCTTTGTAAATCCTTCAATTATATCCCAAGTTGTTCATAAGGGGGGATGTTAGGATATTTAGACACTTAGTAGTTAGTTAAAATCAATTTGGTATAATGTGCCTTTAGGTAAAAGTGTGTTTATTTAGTAATGGGGTTAGATTTCAGTTAGATCACCTAGAAAATGCAAATTTTCTCTCTGTTTCTAATTTGTTGAGCTTCCATAAAGTGCATAGCAAAGAGCATACACAGAAAATAAAACACTTTCTGCTTTGTTTATGATTTTCCAAGATTGAATAGAGCACACAACAAAGAGCATACACGGACCATAAAGAGTAGCAACCCATAAATAAAAGCAGTAAAACTGAAATATTACCTCATAATTTTTTTTTAAAAGGCGTAGTCAACCTTTATACCTCTGGATTTGTCAAAAATCGTCGTATCTTGGGCAACTGAAAACCTTTTTTAGTGAAACGAAAAGTGTTTCCAATTGAAAACAATTCTCCAGATGCAATGAAACAATCCACTCAACCCCAAAATGCACAAAAATAATAGAACCCGTAAATACGGCAACACAGGTTCAGGATATCGATCTACATTGGGAGGGGTTCTTCAAATGGGCTTTGATACCATGTTCAACAAAATAGGGTATTCCCACATAGGAAGAACACCTTCAGTGACCACTCACACAACCAAATCAATGATCATAACACCAATGTTTTTACATGGTTAAAACCCTAAAGGAAGGAAACAATCCATAGCTTTATCCAACATGGCCACTTGAAACAATATATTAATGCAACAATCGTTCATCTACAAATGACCAGCCATATTCTTTAAATAGAGATCATGAACCAATCAAGTGTTAAGCTACATATCAATATAACTATTAAAATGAGGAGAATATGATCTCCCAAATAACTTATGTTTAGAACATATCGTGGCCGTCAAATTACATAATTACAAATGCATACTAAATAAACACAATTTTACCTAAAGACACATTAGACCAAGTTGATCTTAACTAACTCTGAAATATTAAAACATAAATAAGAATAATCTATCTCAAATATTTTGAATATTTTGGTTTTATATTTTAAATATTTTAATATTACACTATCCTTTTACCCATTATACTATTACACTTTCCAAGGGAGTTGCTAGTTAATATATTGCATGGCCATTTTCTTGTGAAGGATTACTTTGGAAAAGAAAGCAATAATTATTTTGAAAAATAAACTTATAATAGTGTCTGTCTTTCTTTGCACAAAATGTCTAGTCCCGTGGCCACAAAAATGATTTTGTAATAGTTGACTATGGTCCGTATGAATACCATGGTCACCAAATCGACTTCAAATTCGAGAAGACCTCCATTTTCATTAAACAATAAGATCCTCAAGGAACCGATAGAGCCCAAAATTTACGAGGGAATTTT
>ML801100.1:290492-304661 GCA_009831015.1 Picea engelmannii | reverse complement strand
TGTATATGATGGCATAAAGGGAACATTTATTTTTCCTTCGATGCATATGTTATAAGTGGGTTTTGGGATCTATCCACTAGTGCGCATTTGAGGCATGTTGCCTTAAATTTGATATCACAAGATTGTAAAAGATTGCAAATAGACATTACATGGTGATCAATTTATGGAGAATTTGTAGAATGAGGAGAAAGGAATTTTAGTTTAAAGCTTCATGTAACATCTCGATTAATAAAAGTTCATTTTTTTTGTGGTGTTGAAGTGTCCTAGATCCACTCGAAATTGAATAAGGGGATATTAGGTACACCTTGTATTGTGTGCAATGTTGAATGATTCTTTGAATGTTTTCATGGTTTTTTGTGTCGAGTTTTGACACTACGCTTATGATTTACTCTACAACTATACGCACATGGAATCCACAAAAAGATAAGCACACAAATTAATGCCAGTGCAGCACATACAATCAAGCACAATCAAATCTCTCAATTAAGAAGCAAAGAAGACATCAAATTGGCAGTCATATCAATATTGGACACATCAAGCTCATAATCAAGGACTCAAAGCATCATCAAATTTGAAGATCAACTCAACTTAAGAATCATGATTTATTGTAACTTGAAAATAGTCATTTGGTAAGTTTACTTGTGTTTATAAATCAAGTAAAGTTGAATTTGTAATTGGGTGCATTCTCGGTTGAACCCGACACCCAAGATTCACTGTATTTTTGAGTCGAAATTGACAAGGTTGAGTACTTTAACTCAAATCATTGTAAACATTACTCCTTTGGGATGCATTTTCGATGGTAACCAACATCCTCAACTTCCTGGACGCAAAGTTCAAGCAAGGCAAGTTCAAGTGAGTGTGAATAGCAAGCGAGCGTGAAGTTCAAGAGAGCAATTCAAGTGAGTGAGTTGCAGATAATCCTTCTTCTATCGAGTCAAATTGTAATCAGGATCTACCTGAACAAGGAGACCTCTTTTAGTGTTTTGAAAATGGCTTGAAGTCTTGAATTATTAGAGTTACTGAACACTCTAATAAACACCACTGAAGACAACAAAGTGACATTGAACAAAGCAACTCTTCAATCAGTGCTAACTTGTTTGCAAGTGACGCAAGCTAAAGTTAGACTTCTTCAATCTCTATCCCAACTATTGAATGATGAGTTGACTGATCTCAAAAATCAACAGCCAGTGAAGTGTTCTGAACTAGTTTTTGTTCAACACAACCCTCTCTATGATGCAGATGATGATGATGCTTTTGATCAACAGTCAATGAAGGAACAACACAGTGATACAACTTCATAATCTATTTCAGACGAAGTTGAATCTATTTATGAACCTACAATTCAAGAGTTTTCTTTTGATTTCAGTGAAGAAAACCTTTCAATGATGCATCAACATGCAGTGAATCCACTTCCACAGATTTCAAAGCAATAGGTTCATAATACTCTTTCCAAGCCCATCATCAAACCTTGGGAAGAAATCATCTACAACAAGAATAGAACAGGAGTTGGATATGACAAGGAAGTTACCTTTCATATTCATGATTATTCCAGACCAATCAAGTTCCATAGTGCTGGATTCCTTCAAGAATATTCAACTTCACCTGTTCAAGTTCAACATCAAAATGATAAGTGCCAACATTGTAATCGAGTTGGTCACAAGGAGAATCAATGTTTTGATCTCCATCCTTGCCAGCATTGTGGCAAGCATAACCATTCTTCAGACAGATGTTCAATGCTAAAGAAACCTGCAAGATTGAAAATTCACTATGAGTGGATTGATCCTTGGCAATGGTCATCAACAACCAAGTGATTATGTAAGTCTTACCATAGAATTCAATCTTGAGTAAAGACCAATCTTGTAGCACATAACATTTTTGTACCTCACATAAGTGGTCCCCTTATGGCGTAGCCTTCGAGCATGGCCCTCATGGGATGAGATACCATGTGATTGTTTCCGTATGCCCACTTTGTGTTGTACTAAAATGAAACAAGTACGATACTCTCTTGATCCTAGAAGGGGGGAGTACAATGATTTAACTCTCATGCACCTTAACGTGGGGAGTTCAAAATTCTAGTGATGATGGTTCATGAAACCACTTGTGGTCTCTCCTTTCAGCTGACAAAGGGGGGAATTGATGATGGAACTAAAGATGGTTGTTAGACAGAAAGTTTCGACAACAACAAACATCAAGTATGCCAGATGGGCATGAAATTTTCCAAATGGGCAACTGCGGTCTGTAGATGACATACTTTGGTAGAATTATGGTTCAATAAGTTTAAGTTGAATCATACAGATTTTGATTTTGAGAGCAATGATGTGAACATTTGGTTCACATAAATGGTCATTCGACCTAGCAGAGGACAAGAGGATCCTTCTGCATTGCAGCTTGGCATTTGATTGAGTTGTCAGGCATTTTTCAGGGATGTGTCAAACTAGAAGTTGATTCACTTCTCTTGGTTTTCTCTCATCGGATTTGAGTTTACATTAAGTAAACAATTTGCATGCATCCTGGCTCACATGATTACATAGTGAGATTTTCCAGAGATGGCAGACTTTGGCAAAATTATGGTTCAATGACTTGCAATTGAATCATACACATGATACATTGGGATGTTGTTGGACACCTAAAAGTCTCAAGATTGGTTAGTGGTTATCCAAAAACCATCAAATACATGGTATCAATTGGTTAGTGGTCATCCCAAACCACAGATTCAAAGAGCACTTTCAGTGATACACTAATAGTAGAGTGGTGATACTACATGTTCACCAATTAGCAGAAGACGTCAGATTCTTCTAGCTCAAATACTTGGCAAAATGATCAAATTGTCAAGCAATAAGGAAATGTTCAGATATTACAGCTGTTCACTTCCATATCTCAGCTCTCTTCCAGTTCATTTCAAATGAACATGTTCAACATCCAAGTTAGCGGGTTTTCAGGTAGTTCTTCATTGAGGCTCAACATAGGAGTTTCAGTATGAAGACTTGGAATTGATACCAGTTTATGCTTTATTGCTGGTATTATTGATCGGACTTGTGATTGAGGGGGGCATTGTTAGCCTATGGCTTACCTTTACCAATCACTAAGTCTAAATTGTCACCTGTATTTGTATTAATCATTTAGGATATTAGTAATATATCCTCAAGTGATGACTAATGAGTTAGTTAAGATTTCCTAGCCTAGTCATCATGCATGATTTTAGGATCTAGAGAAAATCTCTCTATGAGGTGGCATCACCCATTGTACTATAAATATGTAACATTGGAGTGAATAATTGAGTGTTGGCTAGTGAGCCTTTTCTGCCATGTTGTTGTTCTTGTTTATGTTTTATCATTCTTCTCAGACAGAGATCAAGCAGTCTGCATTCAACATTGAGATCTGTGAAGGAAAAGAGAAGCAACATTTCTTTCAATTGGAACAACAACATAGAGAGAGATATGGTGAAGAGGAGCAAAAAGTTTCAGATCAGCAGTTGAGCTTGTATTTTCCTTCGACAGAGGAAGGACAGTTCATATTCAACAATGACATCAGTGAAGGCAGCGAGCATCACTTTAATTTTTAGTTGAAACAATATTATGAAGAGGTATTTCTTTGTGTCTTTCATGACCCTTTTGTTGATTTTTTGGAATCCATGAGCACCATAAATATCAAAACATTTTTGTCGGACGAAGGACAGTTTTATCATCTTTTCAAATTATATTTCTGCATGATATGGCTTCCATTATTTTTCGGGTCAAGATCAAGAACAGTTTCAATAAATCAGTTTCTGGCATGGCTTCATTGGAAGCATGAGTTTACTTGATTAAGAAATAGTACAATGGGTTAGAGTAGAGTAGCGTAGGAAATAAGCTCATTGTCCAAGCATTTCGTTTCTTCCATTTTGCAGCAGAAATATCAGTCAGCTTATGTGAATAAAGGCAGGTCTTGAGGATGGCAGTTTTTCAAGGTGTACAAAGATTAGTTGCACAAGTCTCGAGAATTCTCAGAGATCGGTTGCATAGGCCAAATGACTCTATGCCCAATGGAACACTAGAGTTTAGGTTATGTTTGAGTTTTTTCCAGGAAAGGCATCATATTTGTGATCCTTGAAACCTCACGGGGAGGCTTTCATCCCCAATAGGAGCCAAATGTTATCTCCTCAAATAAATTTTTCAAAATTTATTTCATTCAGTGATAAGAAATTCATTAGGAAAAACTTTATTAAATTTTTTTAGGCTCATTTTAATGAGTTCTAACTTGTAAATATTTTTGAAAAACTTTGGAGTGAGTCTTTACATCAAAAAACTCGAAAAACAGGTTTTGGTGGCTAATCATTGTTTCAAAATGGTCTCCAAGCCACCGAAAGCTCCGCTTTCGGTGGCTTAAATGCAATTTTTCGAGGTTCTCTAAGTCACCAAAAGCACAGAGTAGTTTAAAACAACTATTTTGATCAGTTAAAGACCGTGACCGTCAAAGTACAAGGATGTGATGGCACATTAGCTGCCGAAATCGATGGGAATGATCCAATGGTGATCTGGTAATTATTGTAAAATTATTATTTGATAAGATTTGACTAACCCTAAATCTATCAAACCCTATATCTCTGCCACCATTTTCAGATCTGATTTCACCCACATCTTCTGCAATAATTTCACTCATCTAAAACCAGTCACGTGGCCTACTATCTCTTCATTGTCGAAGTATGCTATTCTAATCATGATTTGAAAGCTCTCATTGCCTTATACATTCCTAAAAATCAGGCCTTTGTTTCCCTCATAACTCACCCTTGTTTTTGCTAAGCCCTAACTCGCCTCCATCAGCATTGATCTGGTTCCCCAAGCCCAATTTTGTTTTGTAGGTACAAAAGAGCTCAGTGACATAGCCTATTTGGAATCACACCCTGAGGTGTGTCAAATGTCCAAAGATGTTGAATGTTACAGGGGTTGTGAAGCACCAAGCAACAAATGATATCATTGATGGGCTTGCTTTGACTACTAGGCATTTAGTTCATGGTGAAGTGTTAAGCATATATCAAGAAATGTATATTGGGAAGAGAATACTCATAGTTGGGTGAAGTTATTGATATAATATGATTGAGTTGGGCATGCAGAAGTTAGACCACAATGTCTAATCTAAAACTACCTTGTAGCAGTTGCAGAGAACCATGTGTTTTAGATTCTCTATTTCCTTCTGTGCTTGGAGGAACATGTGCCATATTTGGTACATTTGGTTGTGGTAAAACTATCATTACTCCTACAAACAAAGGAATATCTCATCATAGTTGTTGTAGACAAGAAAACATGATCAAAAGGTGTTGAATCAAATCAGGTGCTATTTGGTTTTGAAACAAATACATACTAAAGAGATACAACACTGATTTCTGCAACTTATTTGAAGCAGCCCTGAACCTAAATGAACAGCCTTGAAGATCAATAAGTTGAGAGGAAACATATTTTTGCAATTTTGAAATTTATTTTCAAAACAAAGCTTGCGGTGGCTTACGCAGGCTTTCACAACTGCCCTTAGCCACCGAAAGCAGAGCTTTCGGTGGATTCAATGCTACAAATTTTGGCTCCTTAGCCACCGAAAGCGTAGAAAATTGCAAATTGCTCTTCTTTTTGCTCAGATCGATTATTTTTGTTTCCAGATCATGTGGGGATGGTTTTTAATGAAATATAATAATTAAAGGGATATAGAACATCATCCCTTTTCAACTTTTGAGGTAGATGATGAGGAAAGAAGACTAAGTGGTCTTTCTATTTTTTGGTAAAAATGCATAGATTTTAGTAAAATATATTATCAAGTCTCATCCATCGTTACAGGTGGCACTTCATTTCATCATTGGAAACATTCTAGGAATCAAATCCTAAAATGTAGGAATATGACTAGATTTGGAAATCTGGATTTTCGTGTTTTAGTCACCTTCTTGGGAGACAGATCCTGATCAGCTGGAAGAGTATTTTTAGAAACTGAAGGAGGTGTTTCATAAGAACATGATGGTATTCAACAACCTCTCTCAGTTTCCCAATATCTATCTGTATTTGGAGGATATACATGAATCTTGGAGCAGCATATTTCCAGAAATTAAAAAAATATGTTTTTGATGTTTTAGTCACTGACGTTGAGGACAGATTCTGATGAGCTGGAAGAATGTTTTTAGAAACTGGAGGAGGTATTTCATAATAACATGACGATATTTAATAACCTCTCTCAGTTTCCCGATATCGATTTGGATTTGGGGGATATATGTGAATCTTGGAGCAACATATTTCCAGAAATTTCTATCTTTTCCAGCCACCTCACAATTTCGAATTTGAGATAGGAAAAGAGGTTATCAGATCCATCTTTTGAGGATCTTGAAACTAATTTGTAAAGATTATTTAAGCACATAGATGCAATAGGCAAATGGGTTTGACTATGGGAAATTGACCACTACTATTGTATTCTTTAGACTTTTTGAATATATATTAGACATAAGCTTCTTTTGCCATCTCTGTTCAGAATTTCATATTCTCTCTCTTATCTTACTTGTATCTGAATATTATGTTCGTTGTTTATTGTTTATCTGATGTATGATAACTTTCAACTTATCATTACATCCATAAGCATATAATCTGCAAGTACTTCACTTATTTTATCTGGCCATTCATATGTACTTTGTGTATATGTTTCTGCTAATATTATAGGTATTCTCCATACTTCCACTGTTTATTAAACCTTCTGAACACCTTTGGTTAAAATCCTTATATTTCTGAATGTATTCATATATGTCTAGAGTGTGTGAGATTTGATTGAGTCATCCATCTCGATCCATTTGATTAAAACATTACAAGATTAGTTAAGTTACCAGGCATCTCTGAGATACAACCTAAGAGAGTTTCCTGGAGTGATAATAGTATCCTCTTGAACATTGTAGACTCTCCTATTATCTGGTTGTCTATGAGGGAAGTCCCTCAATAGATGTTCTTCTCCACATCCCCAACATTTCAATGGTTCTGTCCTTGTAGTATCAGTCCTTCCCGGGGCTGGTCCATAGGTTTTATTTCCACTCTGAGATGGAAAGTTATGTTGATTCATACTCTTAGTGGGAAATATCATCTTATAATTATTCCCATAATTATTAAACTTTCAGGGTTTAACCCCCTTCTTCTTGAATCCTAGTTTACCTTTCTTCTTCCAGTCCTTGGGATACTCTGCCTTGTGGTTGAATTGTTCATAGCAGTACCTAGCCTTCCGAATGGCATATTCCAAGGTCTTAGTTTCATCAAACTCAATTATATTCCGGAAGGATTGAGGAAACCCAGTATGGAACCACTGCATCTTCATATTTTCCTCCTTTATATAGGGAACATACCTCAATAGTGAGTTGTCCAAAAACTTGTTAATATATTCATCTATAGTGAGTTGTCCTAGTTTGAGTTCATAGAACTCCTTAGTCTTGTCATCATAATACCTTTCAGACACGTACTTCTTCTTGAAGTATTTTTCAAATTTTCCCCAAGATAACTCCTTCTCATGGATTCCATTCACATTTCTAAGGTCCTCCCACCAAATAGAGGCCTTTCCATTTAAGTTAAATATGGCTATTAGGACCTTCAAGTTTTCAGAATGGTCATAGACTTTGAAGTACTTCTTTAGACCAAGTATCCAAGCTTTTGCTTCTTCCCCCTTTTTGATTGCCCCATCAAAAGTGGGTGGCTTGGATTTCTTAAATTCTTCAGGGTCACCTCCCTTGGAATGCTTCCTCCACTTTCTTTTCTTCTAAGGATGTGAACTAGTCTCACTGTGGACAGTTCCTTGGAGATTTATGCTCCTTCACTAGAGGATTCTTCATATGAGTCATTGGATTTGACATGTCTCTTGGCTCCATGTTGGGCCTTCTTGGGAGTGATTCTTCTTGCATTGTTTCTTTTAGGACCATGCCTTAATATCTCAGGTGGACTTTGGGTTTTCTCAAGTTGATGTTTTTCCACATTACTAGATGTTGGCCCATGCTGCAAATGTCTCTGTATATCCAATAGTATTTGCAGCAAGAAAACATTTATTTATGTTTTCTTTTCTTGTTCCTTCATAAGCCTGTCATTATCATCTTTAAAACTTTGTAGTTCTGCCACGAGACTTCTCACAGTCTCAACTAGATTTGGAGGGGTTTCTACCACTCTCCTTTCATCAAACTCTTCTTCTCTGTTATGGGATCCTTCTCCCATCTCATGGTGCGCCACCATTATTTGTGTTGTATATTTACTTGTTGTCCAATGATTGTTTAAGTGTTGATAACAATATTTTTTGTTAGTTAATTATCCGCTAAATTATGAACAATACAAGTTATTTGTAAGGTGAAATTAGCTTCATCATAGTTAATACTTAAACATGTAAAAACAACATAATGTCTCATCCCTCTTTTCAGTACTAAAATTTAAATAATCTCTTATGGATAGTGATGCAGGAGCATCATTAGTCATGATATTTGATCGTTGATTTGTCTACCTAGAGGGAACTCGTTGAATTCTGTATGCCAGGTAAAATAGTGACTCAGGGACCATTAGATCAAAAGATCGATCAAGATCCACCGTTGGATCATAACATTCATGATCAAATCACTGATGGGGCAAGTTATAGTTGTGATCATTGATCACGATCAGATCAATGATTCACATCATTGTGTATCATGGAAATGATTGTGGATCACAAGTAAGGATCAACGGTTTTGATCGATAGGCGCATACCTAAGTTACATAGGAGTTAACATAGAGTTACCCCACACGAGTGGTATAATAAAACCCACTAAGGGACACGTGGTGGTCACTAAATTCACAATGAAACTCTTGAGGTTGGTTTCAATTCTACCACCCTAACTCCCACTCTACTGAGGAGAAATACCACTTGGTAAAAAGTGGTAAAGCACTCAAAGGAATAAGTGCTTGGTTGTAGGGATTGATTCTATGGACAAAGATCAACACCTTGCCTGTATTATTGGGAAAATATACCTTTTAGGTCATCATATAGGGTAGGGTAGGGTCCCCTCCTTCTTAAAAGTTATCTAATAAAACTTATTCGATTATTTCATGAGCCCAAACAAGCCAAGTGTTGTAACCTGGCTCTGATACCACTTTGTAACACACCCAATCTTTTAAATGTCTTTTAAGGGATGGGGTACAAAAAAATATGCTTTCCTCAACTATCTCAAAACCTCTTCTCGATCATACCACCATATTCTTCTCATCGATATCTTGCCAACGACTGTAACCATGCTCAATTCCAAGATCAGGATAAAAAGTTATAGCCTCTCAAAGTTCTCGGGCCTTCATTGGTCAACCTCCATCTCAATACCACGAGGCATCCATGTGGCCACTTCTTACTCGTGCCAGCCAACGTGGAAGTGGCACATTAGATTCATGGGCCAATCCTTTGGCCTACTTCTCGTTGTCGTCAGGATTTCTTATCCCGTGGTTCACTCTCACTATACCAAGACTTTCGTTGACGATGCACCAAAGTGCACCTTCCCCAGATCCTACGGCTCACATCCCTTGATCTCAATGATTCAAATCATGTTGGTGATGTCATTTTACGTGGAGGTTAGCACCAACTCCCAAAGTTTACACAGTGTGCAGATGTGACCCATGAGATCTACGATGGAGATTCCACCTCTTCCCTCCATCGATCAACGATCATTGTTAGCTCTGACTTCTAAATTCATCGATGATTACTTCATCGTCATCGACATTTCTTGGTCGAACATGACCATGCCAATCTCCCACACTTATGACGATGAAATGTTTGGATCTAACGGTCCATATATCCTCGTCAAATCTTTGATGGAATCAATAGTTATCCATACATGTCCTCTATTAACTCACATCAACCAATCAACAACTAACACTTGTCATCCTAATGATACTTTGGATGCCTTGATGGAATGCAATGTTTTTCATGACATCGTCAACCTCACTCCTCTTTTGAATATGCATCATGAAATATCAATGACGAATATCCCCTCATCCAACGATAGATCAATAGATCTCATCATGTCATTGACGCCAGTGTCGTCGGTGTTCAAACCTTCTCCAAGTTCACCCACTTTCTACCTCCACGACAATATGTCAAAGATCTACGACCTAGATTTACCGAGGATGAACCTTGAAAAGTCCAACAACCATTCTTGAAATGAATATCCAAAGGACCTCTTCTCCCAATGGGACCCACCCTCATCCCATCGACCAACCCCTAGGTGACACCTGCCACCACCTTGGACACATGGACTATCAATTTGGCAGGCCATGTCATCAGGTCGTCACCACATTCTCTCATAGATTAAGTGGAATTTATGATAGATCAATGACCATCTTTGCATCTCACCACTCACTAATCAACGATCTGGATCTTCTCTTCGGAGTCCTACTCCAAGCTCTTCAAAGTTATATTCCAAACTCTTCAGAGTCCACTCTGAAAAGGTCCATTCCTGAAAATTCCACCACCTGACACGTGGTCCAATTTCTACTAGACACGTGGCTTCATTGCCACTTGAATCGTCTGATTCACATTTCCCATAGAAGGTTCATCTATAGGTTCCAAATCATTATGCCATGTGGCACCTTCTAGGCTCGAAACATGGCATCCTCCATGTCCTCCTCTTGATCCCTCAACTAAGGATCCTCGATAGCACCTATTCACAAACCTGCGTTCATAAAATTGGCTAAGTATGAAAACAAACGACGGTTGGTCAAACTCGTGATGTGAAGATATAGATGGAGATGACCATTTGTCAGTTTTCCACCCCGGGAACCCGTGAGCACAAAAAGGTGACCAAGTATAGAACCATAAACGCATAATAGACGGGAAGAACAAAAGGGGAAAATGAGCAAGTTTAGAAGAGGAAAAAGAAAGGGAGACAAGAACTTTATCCCTCACACAACACTTAGTCTCATAACTATGAAGCCATAGAAACACATTAACTATGGGAAAAACATTCTCAACTATGAAATATAGTTGGAGCTTGACAAACTCTGGTTCAAGTCAAAATATATGTTGTTTATATCTACTGCAAAATTTTTCATATTATTTTATCTTAATAGTATTTTTTGGTGGCCCAACTGTAAAACCATGTTCCAATTTGTGTTTTCCAAGTGGAGATGTGTTTGTGAAGAAACAAGTACGAAGAGGATTAATTACAGCTGCAGGTTCTCAACTCTGCAAAGTTGAACCAAGCAACAATAAGCAGCATCCAATGAACCAACGAGCAAGCATCAACTAGTCAACCAGGAATGTCGGTGAAGAACAATATTTTCCAAATTTATTGCAGACAAGACTATATAAAAAAATCGGAGGAATATATTGTAACACGCCTGTTAAGCAAACATTTCATGTTGTGAGGCCTGGTAGGTAAACATGTAAGACTGTAAGGACTGTGCAAAGGCCTCCCACTATGCAAACATTTAAGGAAGTTGTAGTTTTGCACGGTTGGCATTTTGCATCTGCAATTGGAACACCTCCATAACACTCACTAACATATAAAAAAGGAAATCAATTTTTTTCTTTGCATACATACATGTTCTGTAAGAGGATTTTGACTCAGGCATCTCCAACATTTAAATTTTTCACTTGCAAACTGGAAATAGCAAACAACAAAGAACGAACATGAACGTAAATCTAGCAACGAAACCCACCCGTCAATGGGGAATGACAACGACAACAACAACAACAACAACAAAAATAGGAAAACAAGAAACCAGTCAACAAGCAACTAGCAAGCAACAACCAATGAACCAGTAACGCCGCCAAAGAACAATATCGCCCATATTCATGGCAGACAACATTGTAGAAGAAAAAATAAAGGGAGAAAATGTATTGCAACAGGCCTATCAAGCAATGCAGGAATCCAACTGCAAAACCGAGACCCATCGGTGAATGGAGAAGCACATAAGCGCATCCCCTAGCCCGCAAACTATAACAACAGGTCCAACTGCAGATGCAGGACCCCAACCTTGCAAATTTGAAACAAACAAGAGCAAGAAACAAATAACAAACCAATGAACAAGCACCAAAAGGCCCAACTGCAGCTATAGGACCTCAACTCTGCAAAGTTGAATCAAACAACAATAAGGAGCATCCAACGAACCAAGGAGCAAGAACCAACCAACCAACCAAGAATGTTGGTGAAGAACAATATTGGCCAAATTCACTGCACACAAGATTGTATCAAAAACATCGGAGGAAAATGTATCGTAACACATATATTAAGCAAACATTTCAGGCTGTGAGGCCTTTCAGGTAAACATTTAAAGCTGTGAGGACCGTCCAAAGGCCTGCCACTGTGCAAAAAATTAAGAAAGGTGCAGTTTTCACGGTTGGTATTTTTCAATACTGGGAGCAATCAAAATCCTCTTGCAGTCCATCTTTGTATGTGATTACTACGTCCAGAGAAGCATTACTGTAATGATGTCTTTGTCTCGTTCCTGGTCGCCAATGTTTGACACAGAACCTACCTCCATCGCAGCCACAGTGACGTATAGGAAAAGGAAATCGTATTTTCTCCTCACATACAAAGATGCTCTGCAAGAGGATTTTGACTCAAGCATCCCTAGTAGTGAAATTTCTCATCTGCAAACTGCAAATAACTAAGGAAGCTAAACACGTCACCCAAACCTCCCCGTCAATGGGGAATGACAAAAGGCCAGTTCCAATCGTGGTTACAGAATCCCAAGCATGCAAACTGCAACAAGACCAACAGGCAAACACAAAATGAGTGAACAAGCAAGGAGCAAGCATGAACCAGTGAACCAATAATGTCGTTGAAGAACAATATTTCCCATATTCACTGCAGAGAACATTGCATAAAAATAAAAATAAAAATGGAGGAAAATGTTATGTAACAGGCCTGTTAAGTAAACATTTAAGGCTGTGAGGCCTGTTAGGTAAACATTTAAGTTTGTTAGGACTGTTGTGTAAACATTTAAGAAAGAATGCAGTGTGGCAGGTCTGTTACATACAAAAAAACAATTATTGTATTATTTTTAGTTCCCTAGTTCTAACAATAGTGTTAGGGTCCTAACCCGCACATAGGTAGAACAATATATTCGGATGTAATAAAGGTCAATATTAATAAAGCCTTTCAATAAAATAGAATAAGGTGGATGTAAGAAGACCTAATAGAAGCTTCCACTTCTAGAAGGATCTTCCTCTAGATGCTTCTTTTTAGTACAAATAGGAGTCGAGGGTATGAGAACCCTAGCTTGGATATTATTATAATAGATCTCTTCTCAACTGGAGGTTTCCCCCTCGAAGAGCCCCGTGAACATTTCTTTCAGATTCAAAGTGTTATTTCTGTTGTTATTCTTATATCATTTCAGTGTTATGGTGGTGAATGTTCTGGTTATATTGTTGTTATTCTGCCATTACTAGCATTTTATTTATGTTCTGCATACATTTTATATCTGGTATATTACAAATAGATATTATGCAAATATTTTTATGAAGTTCGAACAATAGATATTATGAAAATATTTTATGAAGTTCGAACAATAAAAAAAAAATAGTAACAATATATGTTCAAAAACTTTGGATATCGAAACATTTCAAGAAAAAAGTAAAAATTCAGAAAGACCTTATATGGTAAAAAACTTTGGATATGATAACATATAAAACATTGGGAATAGCGAAGCTGGCAATAATACCTCCAATCTGTTATCCAATCAGGTCATGACATATATGATATTTTTTATTATATAAAAATCAATGTTTTTAGTTCCCTAGTTCCAACAATAGATATTATACAAATATTTTTAGTCAAATGAATTGGGTAAGTTACATAGGTTAGGTAGGGGTAAGTATGTTTAGTGAGTTAATGAATTGGGTAAGTTTGGTCAATGAGCTTTTGGTAGCTTATGGCATAGTAAGGTATCTAGGTTATGTGACTTGTTTGGGTTACAGGTAAGGATAGTGAGTTAGGTTAGTTAGATTAAGTTAGGTTTATGCGTTATGTGGGGTTATTAGGGAAGGTTAAGTAAGTGAGTGGGGTAAATAAGTTAGGTGGGTTAATGGGTTAGGTAATTTAGGTAAATTATCTTTTAGTAGTTTATGGCATCATGGGTTATGAGGGTTATTTGGGTTAGGTAGGTTAGGTTAGGTTTGTTACAAGAGTTAGTTAGGTTAGGATAGGTTATGTGGGGTAGTGGATTGGTAGGTTGGGTGGGT
>ML801100.1:280117-290442 GCA_009831015.1 Picea engelmannii | reverse complement strand
TTAGAAGGTTGGGTAGGTTAATGAGATAGAGTGGGGGTTAGTTAGGTTAGTGCATTAGATGGTTTAGGTAGGTTATGTGTCAGTGGATTATATTAGTTAATGGGTTAGGTGGATTAGGTAGGTTGTTGGGTTAGGTGGATTAGTGGGTTAGTCGGGTAGGTTAGGTCAGTAAGATAGGTTATGAGGGTTAGTGGGTTAGGTTATATGGGGTTAGGTAGGTTAGGTCAATTATGTGGGTTAGCTTTCAAGAGCTTATGGCTTAGGAGGTTAGTGAGATAGGTAGGTTTGTAACACACCCACTCCCTTAAATGCCTTCTCACGGATGTGGTACTATAAATTTCTCTTTCCTCAACTATCTCAAAACCTATTCTTGATCATACCATCATCTTTTTCTCATCAAGATATTTCCAAGGACTGTAACCATGCTCAATTCTGAGCTCGAGATCAAAATTTATAGCCTCTCAAAGTTCTCGAGCCTTCATTGGTCAACCACCAACTCATTACCATGAGGAGTCCATGTGGCCACTTCTTACTCATGCTAGTCAGTGTGGTAGTGGCATGTTAGATTGGCAGGCCAATCCTTCGTCCCACTTCTTGTCATCATCTAGATTTCCTATCAAGTGGTTCAATCTCACTATCCCAGGACATTCATCGACGGTGCACCAAAGTGCACCTTCCCTAGATCCTACGACTCACAACCCTTGATCTCGAACGTTCATAGCATGTCGATGATGTCATTTTAGGTGGAGGTTAGCACCTAGATCCCAAAGTTTACACAGTGTGCGGATGTGACCTCCGATATCTACGATGGAGATTCCACCTCTTCCCTCCACCGATCAATGGTCATCGTTAGCGTTGACTTCCAAAGTCATCGGCAATTACTTCGTCGTCATCGACATTTCTTGGTCGAACGTGACCATTCCAACCTCCTACACCTTCGATGATGAAATGTCTGGATCTAACGGTTCAGAACTCCTCATCAAATATCCGATGGAATAAATAGTTATCCTCACCTTTCGTCTCCGGACCCACGTCAACCAATCAACAACTAATACCTGTCATCCTAATGATACTTTGGCTACCATGCTGGCATGCTACATTTTTCATGATGTCATTGTCCTCACTCCTCTTTTAAATACGTCTCACGGAAGATCAATGACAAAGATCCCCTTATCCAACGGAAAATTGATGAATCTTGTCGTATTGTCGACGTCGGTGTCATCAACGTTTGGACCTTCTCCCAGTTCACGCACATTCTACCTCTAACGACGATATGTCAGAGATATACAACCCATATTTCATGAGGACGAACCTTAAAAAATATGACGACCATTATTGAAACGAAGATCCAAGAGACCTCTTCACTCAATGGGTCCCACCCTTGTCCCATCGACCAACCTCTTCGCTCAGGTTTTCCCCCATCCGTGTGTCTCTGTCTATGTATGCTCTCCCCTCTTTATTGTACCCCCCCTTCTTTTCGTGTATTCTTCCTCAATACCTCATGGGTTGTGTCAGAATTTTCTTGATGGGTATTTTTCCCATTCCTTCATTGATTCTCGAAGGGGACTAACCAACTACCAGCCTAACTAGTAATCAAATTTTTGGGTTGAGGACAGTTCAGGGTCTGCATTTTCTTTTAATTTGACAGGGTACTGCCTAGCAAGGTCATTTCAACCAGTAATAGATTCCCTCTTGCGTCATTCCTCTCATGAAATCTTAACCTGTGAAGGCCATCCCGTCATCAATAGTTCAACATTTCCATGTTGCATTAATACCCAAATATTTACAATGAGTAATTTATCAAGGGTCCATTTTATTTCAATAATCACATAACAAGCATATTTATAGTTTTGGTCATGATATTAATTATATTTACAGACCGTGGGAAACATTGGGTGTTACAATCCCCTCCCCCTTAAAGGAACATCGCCCTCAGTGTTCTATCTTTCACAAAAACTCTATATACAACAGTGAACAAAAAAAGGAATGCAAGTTTCATGGAATCCTCTCGTTCCCATGTAGCTTCATCGAGACCAAAGTGTTTCCAATGCACCTTGACCTGTGCAATGGATTTGTTCCTGAGAGGGATTTCTTTCCTATCTAGGATGAACTGTGGTTCTGGCAGGAATTCTCCCTCTAGCTCCACCTAGATCGAAGACCAATGAATTTTGTGATCAGAATCATGTATATGTTTCTTTAACAATGAAACATGGAAAACATTATGTGCACTCACTGTGGGAGGTAAAGCTAATCTATAAGCTACAAGTCCCACTCTGTCTAGAATTTTGAAAGGTCCACAAAACCGAGGTGCCAACTTGGCACATGTTCCCATTCTCAAAGAACTTCTTATGGGTCTAATACAAAGATACACATGATCCCCTACTTTGAACTCTTTATGAGTCTTTTTTTGTCTAAATAGCTCTTCTTCCTGTCTTGGGCCACTTTTAAATTTTGTTTTATTTGAGTTATTTGTTGTTCCAACTCCTTGAGCATATATCTCCCAAGTGTTATTTTTTCCATTGGGTTATTCCAGTTGATTGGAATATTACATTATCTACCATAGAGATCCTCAAAAGGGCTCATCTTCAATGACTCTTGATAGCCATTGTCATAAGAAAGATCTACGAAGGGTAGATGTTTTTCCCATTTATTGCGTTGGTGCATCACATGCATCCTTAACATGTCCTCCGAGACTCGGTTTACCCTCTTTGTTTGTACATCAGTTTGAGGTGTACTAAATAACAATTTAGTTCCAAAAAAAGTAAACAAAGATTTCCAAAATTCTGAGGTGAATTTTGCATCTCTATCATATATGATTTTTGTGGGCATCCCATGTAGCCTAAATATTTATTTCATGAAAATATTGGCAATGTCTATTGCCTTGAAAGTGGACTATACTGGAATAAAGTGAGCAACCTTGATCAACTTGTCCACAACTACCATAATGACATCATTTTGTTTGGATGGTTTAGGTAATCCTGTAATAAAATCCATGGAGATGGTTTCCCATTTCCATTATGGAATAGCTAGGGGCTGCAATAGTCATGTTGGGTGCTTATGTGCAACCTTAACCCCTTGGCATTCCAAACATTTAGCTAAATACTCCGCTATGTTCTTTTTCATTCTTGGCCAACAAAATAACTTATTGGTGGTTGTTATCATTTTTTGATAACTAAGGTGGCCGGTATATGGTATTTTATATAGTTCATCCATGATGAACCTCTTCAAGTCGTCATGATTTGGGATATAAAATTGGCCTTTTTAGGTTAACAATCCATCATTCAACAGTTGATAGCCATCATATTTCATTCTTGTAGGTTCTTGCTCTAGATGTGCCTTTATAGTTTTGAAAAATTCATCTATTTCTTGTGCACTTTTAACCCTTTCTTTGATGTCTGATTCATAAGTGTTTACAACTGCTAAGTGAATCAATTTCATACTTCTACTGAGGGCATAAACCACTCTATTTTATTTTCCCTTGATGTGTTTGATTTCAAAGTCAAATTCACTAAGGAGAGACATCCATCTAGCTTGTCTAGCATTTAGTTTGGGCTAGTCAAAAAAATACCTCAGTCCACTATGGTCAGTTATGAGTACAAATTTTATTCCTAGGATATAATATCT
This sequence comes from Picea engelmannii, assembly GCA_009831015.1. Lineage (NCBI taxonomy): Eukaryota > Viridiplantae > Streptophyta > Pinopsida > Pinales > Pinaceae > Picea > Picea engelmannii. The sequence continues at coordinate 286,818 of ML801100.1, read as the reverse complement.
CCACATTTTTAAGGCATGGACTATGACAGCTAATTCTAATTCATGGGTCACATAATGCATTTCATGTTTATTCAATTTCGTGGATTCATAACATATTACATACCCTTATTGCCTGAGCACTCTCCGAGTCCTTATTTGCAAGCATCTATGCACACAAGGAAATCCTTTTTTGGGTCTACAATCTTCAACACAAATTCATTGGTCAATATATGCTTCAGTTGTTGAAAACTCTCTTTACACTTGGTTGTCCAAACAAATTTGACTCCCTTTTTTCTGAAGGGAGGTGATTGAATAACCAATCTTGGAAAACCCCTTTATGAACCTTTTATGGAACCCTACTAGGCCCATGATCTGATATCAATTACATCCTTTGGTGTAGGCCAATCCATAATGGATTTGATCTTGTCAGGATCAACTTCCACTCCTTCTTTAGTAATGACATGGCCTAAGTAATGGACTTATTTTGGAAAAAGTCACACTCACTAAACTTTGCATAGAGCTTGTGTTCTCTCAGCACTTGAAGCACTAAATTGAGGTGTTCTTCATGATCTTCTCTTCTCTTAGAATATATTAGGATATCATCAATGAAAACTAACACAAATCTGTCCAAAAACTTGTTGAGCACACTATTCATCAAGCACATGAAGGTGGTTGGTGCATTGGTAAGACCAAATGGCACCACCACAAATTCATTGTGCCCATACCTTATCCTAAAGGTTTTTTTGTTGATGTATTCATACTTAATCCCAAACTGATGGTATCCATACCTCAAGTCAATATTGGAGAAAATTGTAGCACCCCTTAACTAGTCAAATAAGTCATCAATTCTCGACAAGGGATACTTATTCTTAATTGTCATTTTGTTGAGTTGTCTATAGTCTATGCACAACCTGAGTGTGCCATCCTGCTTATTCACAAACAAGGTTGTTTCTCCCCAAGGAGACACACTAGGCCGAATATAACCCTTTTCCAACATATCCTTTAGTTGTAATTTGATCTCAACTAGATCTGGGGTACTCATCCTATAATGTGCTCTAGACATTAGCACCGCTCTAGGTACAAGTTCTATTGAGAAATCAATGTCTCTTCTTGGAGGTACACCAAGTACCTCTTCAGGAAACACATATTTATATTCTCTCAATATAGGATGGTCCTATAAGATTTTTTTATGGTCCTTAACAAAGTTCAATACTCATATTGCATATAAAGGGCATCCTTTTTTGCAACACATCTTCACTTGAAGGCATGATATTTGTCTCACTGAGATAGGATTTTGAATTCCTTGTATGGTCCCTCTCTTCTCTTCCTCATCTTCACACTCTAATGTTTTTTATAATAGTCCAACTTGGATTTATGGGCAACCAACCATTCCATGCCAATCAACATTTCATAATATCCTAAAGGGACTATGTTTATGGTTGCTTGGGTAGACAACCCATTCATAATGAATTGATATGCTGGTATGACCTTTGTTACCTTCCTCTTTTCTCTAGTGGCCAACTGCACCAACCACGGTTTAACATGTTTTAATTGTTGTAATTTACATTTCTCAAGAGTTTGAGAGGAAACATAACTCAAATTAGAACGAGGGTCAATTAGAATAGAAACACGATGGTTGGTAATCATACCTTCCATTTCCACCACTGAGGCTTAGTGGTTTGCTTGTATGTTATCCAAGGATGCATGAATTTGTGGTGTGGTCCTGGCCACATCATTAACTATGGTAGCCTCTTGAACATTGTAGACTCTCCTATTGTCTGGTTGTCTATGAGGGTAGTCCCTTAGTAGATGTTCTTCTCCACATCCCTGACATTTCAATGGTTCTCTCCTTGTAGTGTTAGTCCTTCCTGGGCCTGGTCCATAGGTTTGATTTCCACTCTGAGATGGAAAGTTTTGTTGATTCAAACTCTTAGTGGGAAATATCATCTTATAATTGTTCCTATAATTATTAAACTTTCAGGGTTTAACCCCCTTCTTCTTGAATCCTAGTTTACCTTTCTTCTTCCAGTCCTTGGGATACTCTGCCTTGTGGTTTAATTGTTCATAGCAGTACCTAGCCTTCCGAATGGAATATTCCAAGGTCTTAGGTTCATCAAAATCAATTATATTCCTGAAGGATTGAGGAAACCCACTAAGGAACCACTGCATCTTCATCTTTTCCTCCTTTATATAGGGAACATACCTCAACAACTCCAGAAACTTGTTAATATATTCATCTATAGTGAGTTGTCCTAGTTTAAGTTTATAGAACTCCTTAGTCTTGTCATCATAGTACCTTTCAGACACGTACTTCTTCTTGAAGTTTTTTTCAAATTTTCCCCAAGATAGCTCCTTCTCATGGATTCCCTTCACATTTCTAAGGTCCTCCCACCAGATAGAGGCCTTTCCATTTAAGTTAAAAATGGCTATTAGGGGTTTCTACAACTCTCCTTTCATCAGACTCTTCTTCTCTGTTATGGTATCCTTCTCCCATCTCATGATGCGTCACCATTATTTATTTTGTAGTCTTACTTGTTGTCCAATGACTATTTAATTCTTGATAACAATATTTCTTTTTAGTTGATTATCCACTAATTTATGAACAATACAAGTAATTTGTAAGATGAAATTAGCTTCATCATAGTTAATATTTAAACATGTAAAAACAACATAATGTCTCATCCCTCTTTTTAGTACTAAAATTTAAATAATCTTTTATGGATAGTGATGCAGGAGCATCATTAGTCTTGAGATTTGGTTGTTTATTTGTCTACCTAGAGGGAACTCGTTGAATTCTACATGCTAGGTAAAATAGTGACTCGGGGACCATTAGATCAAAAGATCGATCAAGATCCACTGTTGGATCACAACATTCATGATCAAATCATTGATGGGGCAATTTATAATTGTGATCATTGATCACGATCAAATCAATGATTCACATCATTGTGTGTCATGGAAATGATGATGGATTACAAGTAAGGATCGATGGTTTTGATCGATAGGTACACACCTAAGTTACACGGGAGTTAACATAGAGTTACCCCACACGAGTGGTATAATAAAACCCACTAAGGGACACGTGGTGGTCAATAAATTCACAAAGACACTCTTGAGGGTGGTTTCAATGCTACCTCCCTAACTCCCACTCTACTGAGGAGAAATACCACTTGGTAAAAAGTGGTAAAGCACTCAAAGGAATAAGCGCTTGGTTGTAGGGCTTGATTCTATGGACAAAGATCAACACCTTGCCTATATTATTGGGAAAATAGACCTTTTATTTCATCAGATAGGGTAGGTTAGGGTCCCCTCCTTATTAAAAGTTATCTAATAAAATTTATTCGATTATTTCATGAGCCCAAACAAGCTAAGTGTTGTAACCTGGCTCTGATACCACTTTATAACACACCCAGTCCTTTAAATGCCTTCTAAGGGATGGGGTACTAAAATTTTTGCTTTCCTCAACTATCTCAAAACCTCTTCCCGATCATACCATCATATTCTTCTTGTTGGTATATTTCCAACAACTATAACCATGCTCAATTCCAAAATCAGGATAAACATTTATAGCCTCTCAAAGTTCTCGGGCCTTCATTGGTCAACCGCCATCTCATTACCACGAGGAATCCATGTGGCCACTTCATACTCGTGCCATCCAGCGTGGTAGTTGCACGTTAGATTCATGGGCCAATCCTTTGGCCTACTTCTCATCGTCGTCAGGATTTATTATCCCATGGTTCACTCTCACTATCCCAAGACTTTCGTTGACGATGCACCAAAGTGCACCTTCCCCAAATCCTATGGCTCACATGCCTTGTTCTCAATGATTCAAATCACATCGATGATGTCATTTTACGTGGAGGTTAGCACCCAACTTCCAAAGTTTACACAGTGTGCGGATGTGACCTGCAATATCTACAATGGATATTCCACATCTTCCCTCAATCGATCAACGATCGTTGTTAGCTTCAACTTATAGATTCATCGACAATTAATTCGTCATCGTCGACATTTCTTGGTCGAGCATGACCATGCCAACCTCCCATACTTCTGATGATGAAATGTTTGGATCTAATGGTCCATATCTCCTCATCAAATCTCCGATGGAATCAACAGTAATCCTTTCATGTCCTCTGTTAACTTGCGTCAACCAATCAACAACTAACACCTGTCGTCCTAATGATACTCTGGTTGCCTTGATGGAATGCAATGCTTTTCATGACATCATCAACCTCACTCCTCTTTTGAATACGTCTCATGAAATATCAATGACAGATATCCCCTCATCCAACGACAGATCAATATATCTCATCATGTCATTGACGCCAGTGTCGTCGGTGTTCAGACCTTCTCCGGGTTCACCCACCTTCTACCTCCACGATGATATGTCAGAGATCTACAACCTAGATTTACTGATGAAAAACCTTGACAAATCCAACAACCATTATTTAAACGAAGATCCAAAGGACCTCTTCTCCCAATGGTACCCACCCTCATCCCATTGACCAACCCCAGGGTGACACCTGCCACCACCTTGGACACATGGACTATCGATTTGGCAGGCCACGTCATCAGGTCGTTACCACATTCTCTCATAGATTAAGTGGAATTTATGATAGATCAATGACCATATTTTCATCTCACCACTCACCAATCAACGATCTGGATCTTCTCTCCGGATTCCTACTCTGAGCTCTTCGGAGTTGTACCCTGAAATATTCATAGTCCACTCTAAAAAGGTCCATTCGTGAAAATTCCACCACCTGACACGTTGTACAATATCTACTAGACACATGGCGTCATTTCCACCTGACTCATGTGATTCATATTTCCCATAGAAGGTTCATCTATAGGTGCCAAATCACTATGCCATGTGGCACCTTCTAGACTCAAAACATGGCATCATCCATGTCCTCCTCTTGAGCCCTTAACTAAGGATCAACGATATCGATTCTATGCTAAGTACTTCTGATCTTGACAGATCGATGACCCAAATCTCTTCTCGAAGCTTATCCGATCCCGATGGATCAACGATCAGGATTTGGTCTTGGAGCTCCTTTTCTCTCGACAGATCAACGATCCAGATATTCCCTCGGATTTTCTCCTGTCAGAGAACCTTATAGAGCCTATGATAGATCAACTGTTGTCATTTTTTACGGACCTCTTCGATTAACGACTCATATCTTCCCTCAGAGTTCCTTCGCTAGAGTGTATCTCCTATGGGTTTGCAACTTACCCCAAACGAAATCCTCTGAAGGACAAATAGGATTAATTTATCTCGCCGGATCGATGGCCAAGCTAAAATCTCACCCTTGTTTTGATTAATGATCCATATTTCTCCCCGGAGTCTCCTCGTCGAAGCCCATCTCTTCAGCGTACTCTAATTGGCACCCTACGATGGACGACAAGGATCTATTCTCTCTCCAGATAAACGATCGATATTTATTCCTATCCCTATGTCAATAGAGGGTATAGATCTAACCATCGTGCCAAATCAACGGTCTCGATTCCTCCAAGGAAAAGTGAGGGTTTTATCCCAGGCTTAACGGTCCATTTCTAGGACTTAGCCAAATTTTTGTGAGGACTTAGCCAAATTCTCCTACCCAGGGTGCCCCTGTTTCGCCCTATCCCGAAAGGTTCATGTGTCGCAAGGATCCCAATGGCGTGACATGCAAGTGCACACACACACATAGTGATGTTGGTTAGTCTTTCAACTTTAGATATAATAGAGCTTTGACATTATTTGTGTACTCAAACGACTATGTAAATTCGTACCCTTCCATATTTACTCATTACACAAGGCTATCACGAACCAATACTCACGACTATTTTACTAAAGACAAAGACTGTCTGAAAAGAAGAACACCAGATTTTCCACACAGATATATTTCATACAAATACGAGGCCATCCCTAAAATACACAATAATATCACAAGTCAATTGTTAATGTACACAATCCCCTTACTGACCAATCAATTATGTGTGTGTGTGTGTGTGTGTACAATTCAGTTTAATACACATAAAGATAAGAGTTAAGTATTGTTGAGACCCGAAATTGACATCCCCATTACCCTATTATACTCTTCACCTATACCTTTTTGGCCTACCTAAAGCTTGAGTGAATGACAAGAATGCTACCATTTGCCAGTAATAAGGTCATAAGGTAAAGTATGGTTAATTCATGCATTTTCTGGTTTATAGAGTTAAGGAATTAAATATTTCGTGTACTAAAGCTCAATTTGTCATATGTAAATCTTTGACCTCTATATGTCCAGCATTCCTGTACCAGCTCAGCTATCTGGTACCTGTGCACCAAGACTGTTGTTGTCTGAATCCGGTACCAAGCACATCCGGTACTAAAATAGCATATGTTGCAATCCGGTACCAATACGCACTGTTATGATTCGGTACCAACGACCACACACTGTCATGATCCGGTACCACCTTTTGCGCACTGTCATGATCCGGTACCATCTACCTATTACGATCCAGTACTAATATGGAAGAGCCTAATGCACTAAGTTAAGTGCCAGATCTTGCCTAAGTCAATTGGTGAACGCCTATTTGCTTTAGCAAGGCTATGATAAGAATAGTTTGTTGATTGCCTCATCCTCATGCACTTCGTGTCATGAGGATGAAGCTAAAGATGTAACTAAATGATTGAACTTAACAACTGATTGATTTGCAAATCACTTCGCCTCCTTGTGTTTCATGATTCAGAC
>ML801100.1:252338-262526 GCA_009831015.1 Picea engelmannii | reverse complement strand
CAACTTATAACGATGGTCGTTACTAGACACGAACCGGTTTTCCAAATTTATAGGGAAACCGAGGAGTACCAATTATGTCAAGAAAAATATGCTAGATTGGGGTGGATACCATTTCTGGAAAAATTTACAGGCTGGCACGAGAATATTTCTCAAGAATTTATACAGAGCTATGATGGAGAGATTGCACATGTAGGCTATCTACAACTGATAATTAATGAAGAAACCCTAAGGGAGGTTACGGGACTGCCTAGCAGAGGAGCCAAATACTTCAAAGGTGTAGGAATTAACAAAGAAATGTGCCAACAATTCTTGAAGGCAGATCATCAGCACCCTGACTGGAAGAAGGGGATCCCTAGGAACTACATCAAAGACGAATACCATCCAATGATTACCAGTCTTCAACGATTTGTCACCTATGAAGGCAGGTATGTCATGACCTTCATATATTATCTTAGGCTTCTATTGCATTTTGAAGGAGGCCCTGAAATCGATTTTCCATATTTTCTATGGATGAGTTTGAACAAAATGGTAAGAGGTGTTAAATCCATCTCCAAAATAGAAAAGACTAGCATTTACCACCAAGGTCTTATTAAAATGCTAGTTTTACATGAGCTTAGGAAATAGAGGATTAGTTGGAAAACCCTTATCACACAACACCTTCCCATAGAAAACAAATCTGTGGGGGAAACCCAACATGGTCCAAAGAAAAGTAAGGAACCCCAAGAGAAAAAGAGCAAGAAGGATAAGACAACTCCACCATCATCTAGGGCAGTGAGCCAACATGAAAAAGTAGGGTCCTCTTCCACAATCAACAAGACTTCTAAAATCTCTGAATCAAAAGGTAAAAACAAATTAGTAGAGGAGACTTCAACGGTGGCAGTTGAGAAAGAGGACCATCAGAAAATGATGAAGAAAGGGAAGCATAGCTCAGAAATTAAAAGTAAACAGTATGTGGCACAACCCCCTGTCACCATTTCACAATTAGAAAAGAAGAAAAGAAAGCCTGTGAGCATCCCTGATCTGGTACCTCCTTGTAAAAGAACTACGAGGAGCATGGCAAAGAAGGGAAAAAAAATAGTCACTCCTCATACACAAGAAGATCCAATCGACCTTACCTCCCCTTCCGAGGATTTACCAATCCAAGATGACATCCCTAGTTTGACTGAGGATCAAGCCACTATTACTTTATGTGGGATGAGGGAGGAAGTCAAGGAAAGGGAGTGCATCTAGCCAGTAATGATAGAATCGATAAAGAATTTGACAAAAGAACAAGTGAAGAAAAGGATTGGGGAATTACAAAAACAAAATCAAGAACTCCAACAGGAAGTAAAGGAATATCAACTGTTGGACAGGTATATCAAAAAGGAAAATGAGCGTTTGAAAGCAACCAGCCAACAAATTCAAGACGACCATGAAGAGACCTCTAACAAGCTCAAGAAGGTATTATGACTCCTACAATACATTAGGGTCATCAAAAGGGAGCTGAGAGAAGAGGCTTCAGTCATCAACATCATTGATCCACCAAAGTAAAGAACACAGTCTCAAGTTTTGAAAAATTTTGGGTTTGTTTTCAGTTGCATGAGGACATGCAATGATTTTGGCATGGGGGAATGTTGAGACCCAAAATTGACATCCCCGTTACCCTATTATACTCTTCACCTATACCTTTTTGGCCTACCTAAATCTTGAGTGAATGACAAGAACGCTACCATTTGCCAGTAATAAGGTCATAAGGTAAAGTATGGTTAATTCATGCATTTTGTGGTTTATAGATTTAAGGAATTAAATATTTCATGTACTAAATCTCAATTTGTCATATGTAAATCTTTGACCTCTAGATGTCCATCATTCCTGTACCAGCTCAACTATCTGGTACTTGCGCACCAAGACTATTGTTGTCTGAATCCGGTACCAAGCGCATCCAGTACTAAAATATCATCTGTTGCAATCTGGTACCAATACGCACTGTTATGATCCGATACCAACGACCACGCACTGTCATGATCCGGTACCACCTTTTGCGCACTGTCATGATCCAGTACCATCTACCTATTACGATCCGGTACTAATATGGAAGAGCCTAATGCACTAATTTAAGTGCCAGATCTCGCCTAAGTCAATTGGTGGATGTCTATTTTCTTTAGCAAGGCTATGATAAGAGTAGTTTGTTGATTGCCTCATCCTCATGCACTTCATGTCATGAGGATGAAGCTAAAGATGTAACTGAATGATTGAACTTTACAACTGATTGATTTGAAAATCACTTCGCCTCCTTGTGTTTCACGATTCAGACTATTAAATAGTCGTGGAAAGGATGGTAGAGGTAGTAGGAGAGTTAGCATATCACCAATCTGTAAAGCAGCGTATGATTGTACAGAACATATCCTGAGTGAAGATTAATAGAATGTCATTTTATCTCCATATGTTGATTATCCATGATTGAGTATGAGTTGATTTGTTAACGAAAGTATGGTTTTATGTTTTGAAATGTGAGTGAGAGTAATGTGTGTGTTGAAGACAAGCTTCCTATAGACTTCAATAGTTGACCTGTTGAAGCGGCAAGGGCCCACCGCCCAACAAAGGTCAGCCTTTTTGTAGATTAGCATTAGTATTTGTTTTCAGTAGTATAAACATTGAATTAGCTAAAGATTTAACTCTGTTATATGATAGCATTACAGTTTAGATTAAGATTTCCATTCTATAATTGCTTAGAGATCTTTAATTGCTCTATTTTTGCATATACCCTGTTTCGGTTCTCATGAATTTGATTTCCTTGAATGATCATAGATGTTGGCAGCAATAGTCATAACTACTTGGATAAGAACTAGTGAAGTTCATTGTGAACCACAGCAGAACCAACATATTGACTATTGAACTACCCATGTTATGCTTTGATGATTGATGTGTGATTTCTTTCAGAAGTGTGGATTGCATAGTTAGTTTTCTGGGTCAGATATCATATTTGATCTATCAAACCAATTCCATCTCATACTTGCATGTGCCATAATGGAATAGATAGCCTCTCTATGAAAGACAACCAAAGTGCATTGCAGTTTGCTATTTTGATTTGTTTCCAACATACATAATTTAGTTTAATTCTATACTCGTGATATTAGAAATTACCTTTCTTACTGGTGTCTTGCAACTCTATTGATTACGAATCCAGGATTGATAATTAATGAGTGCATTATACTAAACATATAAGTAGCAAAACAAGTATCTAAAAATTGGGAGATGTTGACAACTACTGAAGGGTGTGCCCCTCTCCACCCAACCATAGGAAAAGTTGCACAAATCTTTGCTACAACCAGCCAGCCCCAAGCCAGGGTATGATTCCATGAGAGGATATCTAGGTTTACAACAACTATTTAGGGAGCATCTATTACCTCTGCACTTCTATTTCTATTATGTCGAACCAGGAAAATCTCCTTCCCTTCTCCAATGCTCAGGATTTACCCCATCCATGTTTATCTGTCTGTGTCTGCTCTCCCCTCTTTACTGTCCTCCCCTTCTTTTTGTGTATTCTTCCTCAATACCTCATGGGTCATGTAATAATTTTCTCCATGAGTACTTCCCATTCCTTCATTAATTCTCGAAGGGGACTACCCAACTACCAGGTCGATTGGTAATAAAATTTCTAGGCTAAGTACAGTTCAGGGTCTGCATTTTATTTTAATTTGATAGGGTACTGCCTGTGAGGGTCATTTCAACCAGTAATAGCTTCCCTCTTGCACCATTCCTCTCATGACATCGTAACCTGTGAAGGCCATCCCTTCAACAGTAGTTCAAAATTTTCATGTTGCATTAATAACCAAATATTTACAATACATAGTTTATCAAGGGTCGATTGTCTTTCAATAATCTCATAACATGCTTGTTTATAGTTTTGGTCATGATATTAATTATATTTACAGACTCGGGGAAACATGGGTGCTACAAGGTTTATGTTGGATAGGTGGGTTAGGTTAGTAGGTTCAGTGGGGTAGGTTAGTGGGTTAGGTGGGTTACTACGTTAAGTTGGGTAGATTATGGGATATGTAAGTTAAGGTAAGTTGGATAGGTTAGGTGGTTTAAGAGGGTTACTAGATTAGGTAGGTCAAACAACCAACATTTAGTATTTCTTAAGATAGTATGTTAGTCAATAAGTTGTGGCATAATAGGTTAAGTAGCTTGTGACTTACCCAAATTGAGCCTAACCCTTAGTCACTAACCTGCTAACAACCCTAATTGATTACTAGTGATTAACCTTGGCGTTTACCCCTTATCCCATTAATCCTTGTTAATTTTCATCGCCACCATAAAGGCTAAAATTTATGCAATCAAGCATAAATCTATTGTCACATTGATATAAGAAGAGAAATATAATAAGAAATTTGATTAGAAGTGTACCCATAAATATAAAAGGAAACAACCATTAACCATTACCATAGTAAGAAACATTGATTTAAGGGAGAAAACCCGCTATCCACAAGAAAATGTTTTTATTAAGTAAAACACGTAGATTACAATGTTTTCCTTGTTCAACACTAGGACCAATATGTGAATTAATAATCTAATGAAAATGCATAAATCAAAGGCATTCAAAATTGAGTAGTAATATGTAGTCAATTTTCTCCATGATTACACGCATTTACTTCACCACTTACATCCACACCATCCTCTTCTTAACTTAATGCATTATTGCAACAGGTAGATTTCCAAAAATCCTTTTTCCTCAAGAAAATCAAACCACTTATTTTCATCCAAGACAACAGAATGAAATAAAACCTACTTATAATGTTTTGGAAAAATGTCCCATTCAATATTTATCTTTGACAATTCTCTACGTGTGTCAAATGGATATAAATTATTTTCCTAATCTTGAAGAAAATATCTCTTATCCAAAGTGTTAAATCATTTGCATCTAAAAATCACAAATTTGAAGGACCTAGAAACCAACTCAATAGTCTCTTGAAGGCTTCCAACATAGTAAGATTGATCTAGGTGGCCATTTGAGACATCGAAGTGGCCATTCAAGACATTGAAGTGGCCATTCGACACTAAAACCATCTCAAAAACGGTCTTCAACCTTGTCAGGTTCACACCAATTTTTCAAGTCCTGAACTTCTGGTGCATTTTTTGGGCCCTTCTCATGTGTTTTTGGCAATTCACACAACCTTGAAATATTTGATTGTTGGTCATGCCAAACACATAGATCTTGGAAGCTTTATAATGGTCCAAACAACACCCAAAATGAAGTTCATATGTACAAATTATGGCCCAAAGAATTTAATATAACAACTGGGCTCCCCAAGGTTGGCATTCATTTTACCACCTCAATGCCCAAGGTTAAGGTTTTGAGATTTTATGATTATTTATTCTTTAAGTTTTTGGAATTATGATAAAATGTAGTTCCAACATTTTGATATAAGGTTTTTATGAAAGAGAATAGTTATCGCATCTCTTTTCAAAGATAATCTATGGTCACTCTAGCCATTTGTATTATTGTGTACATTGCAATGCTTTTCACTAGTGTATTCATTGATAGAATTTGGTTTTCACTATAATATTGTGTTTGTGTTACTTCTGCAATATCACATTTTCTTAAATTCCAACTTACAATCCCTTGAGGAAGTTAAAACCACTCTAATATAGGCCTTACTCTATAACTAAGGTTGTGGGTAAAAATAATTTTGAATAGAATCTTCCACCTCCTCTCGACTTACACCGTGTATTTAATGTGGATTTGATTTAGTTATACTTACCACCTCTATTAGACGCTGAAAAAGTGGCAGAGTTCTTAGCCTCCCGTACATAGATTAACCCTTACTACCTTGAGTTGGCTAGAGTGGACTAGATCATGGACATGTACCAATAGAACTTACAACTTATTGAATTGTCAAAGCAAGGAGACTTCTTTACCAAGGCAAGTAGTTTACCAAGAACTAAATTTAGTAGAATTTTCCCTCATTCCCACATTCTTAGGCTCCTTAGGGGCCACATTCCTTTTGACACCTCAACTTTATTACAAAATGAGCTAGATTACTAGATGATGAAATCCTGGATAAGGTTGAGTCACATAACTCAGATCAAAGGAAGATACTCACAATAACATCATATGATATTATAAATTAATAACCATTGCATTTATTTCAACAATGTTTATCTCCTTATATACAATTCTTCACTAAGTAAGTCATTTCCACTTATGAATGTGGGATATACTGCTTTACACAGAAAGTGAACATGAACATAACCTAAATTCGTAAAGTGACTTTATTACACAGTAAGCCTTATGTTCTAGCACCTCCTCTTAAGGCTTATAGTTCTAAAAGAAAAACATACTAATTGAACACTAAGACCAACATATGTAATCATAAACAAACATTCTTCATAATCTTCTTCTTTGGAAAATAATTCCTAGACCAAGTAGATCTCCATCAGGTTTCCTTGTAACCTTCATAAAGGTGTGACTCCCAAGTTGAATTCTTGAGATCCCAAATTTCACTTCCCCAAACTCTCGAATTAAATAACTAGATTGCAATCCGCATGCATGCCTCATAACCTTATTACTGGACAAAAATCCACATGCATGTATCAAAACCCTAATGAGGGATAATTCTTGAGATCCACAAACTCCAAAATTATATGGGCAACAATCCATGTTCAGTTGTATTTACACTAGATCCCTTCTTATCTTCAAAGAGTGGGATTCTTAAAATACGTAGAATTCCCTTTCTTCAATAATATCATCACCACTATTAGTATCCAATGTATCTTAAACAATGGTTGCATTAGCTACATGTGGTCTATCTTTGAATTTTCCTTTGAGAACATCACTAGCTTGAAATCTACAATTCCAAGCCACGTGACCCATTTTCTTGCAATAGTAACATTCCATCTCCCCCTTGTCTTTAGTTGATTTGATATGATTGTTTCTCGAGTATAATCCCATCTCAAGTTGAGAATCACCTTTGGTCCCTCCAACAATGGTTCTCTTTTCTTCAACTAAGAGAGCAACAATCATATCCTCTAGCATTTGAGAAGGTAATTGGATGAAACTAAAAATCACATTACTATACTGAGAAGGAAAATTGTTTAATAGAATGTCTTTGGCATCTTCTTCCAATACCATAGCTTTGACCTCAACTAGTTGTATAATGAGAGATCTCAGATTGTTTATGTGGCTAGACATAGTGACTTCAAAAGACATCTTGAATCGAGATAACTATAGCTTCAAAGAAAAGTTTCCATTCACTTTTTATGCTCCAAATAACTTATTTAGATTATCCCAGATTACCTTGGATTATTTTTCCATATCTATATGATGCAATTTTGAGTCTAAGAGAGAAAGGCCAATAACAAATTTGGTTTTATCATCTATGTTCTACCATTCCAAAAATTTATTTAGATATGTCAGTGATTTCTCAGTCCCTTTTACAGTTTTCCACGAGTTTTTTTTCATTATTTGCATATGGATTTTCACTTTCCAAGTGTGGAAATTGAAGCCAGAATGTTTTTCTAATGACATATCCATGTTTAATGTTCTAATCAGAGAAATTTGAAACTACTATTTGATTGATCTAGGAACCTAATTTAACTAATAAGAAATTCCTTTGGTGTACAACTACATGCATGTTATATGAAAACTAATGTTGATTATACTATTTTCTTACAATGGTGGCTATAAATTAAAAAAACAATGGCTACTAGAAATCGTATGGCGATGAACAATGAAATTGTATGGTGGATGGAATTTTTGTACGATGACTCTTTCAAATGGTGGCTATAACACTTACACCTTCACATGAGTAATTATGCCCTCTTTCACCCAACATATGTCCTCACTCTCTTGCTTGATTCTCTTTCCAGGTGACATTGAAGTTGCGAGAGTGTAAACCTTTCCTTTCAAAGGCCCAAGACTCTTGATATGGCTTCAGACTCCTAGACTCTTCCCTACTCTGATACCATATTACAAAATGAGCTAGATCACTAAATGATGAAATCCTAGATAAGTTTGAGTCACATAACTAAGCTCCAAGGAAGATACTCAAAATAACACAATATGATATTATCAATGAATAAATAGTGCATTTATTACAATGAAGCTTATCTCCTTATATATCATTGTTCACTAAGCAAGTCATTTCCAATTATGAATGTGAGATAGACCGCTTTACTCAAAAAGTGAACATAAACATAGCCTCAAGTCATAAAGTGACTTTATTACATAGTAAGCCTTATATTCTAGCAAGCTCATAGGGTAAAGGTTTTTATATTTTAGTGTTTTTCCTCTTAGGGTTTTTGACATTATTATATAATGTAGTTTCGACATCTTGTAATAAGATTTTTATGAATGGGCATAGTCATCTCATCTCTTCTCGTAGATAAGCTACCACCATGAGTGTAGTACAAGGATTTCACCTATTAAATGTGTGTATATCCTCTTGTCTTTTCTTCACACCTCATCATACATGTCAACCTATTTTTTGGTTGCATATATATTTAACAAAATGAATTTATTTATTTTTTTGATTCATGAATATGTGCAGTGTTAGTGAAAATATAATATTTATTGTTTAATGAATTAAAAATTCAATAAAAATTACAATTACAACTATATACATCTAATAAGTATACCTTTCAATGTATATGCCTCTCCTTTTGTCTCTAGAAAAACTCCTTCCAATCGCTCTTCCCCACATTCACCATTCCACATGATTGGAACATCTAAATGGATTTGTTTTAAGATCTCATACCTTAAAAAGAAATATTTTGCTATAACATACCCTTCAACCATGCCTCTTTCGAGATGTGATCATTTCTTTACAAATCCCTTAAAAGTTCCATATATGTTTATAGTAAAAACATCCATCTACAACTCACCACACTAGCTCATTCAATGTATTCAATCAAATGTACCAAAAGGTGGATTTGAACATCCAGAAAACTAGTTAGCAATTATTTTTCAAAGATCCAACCAATTTCTACAATTTCATAGTGCCAAATGGACACTTACGACATTCATCTCATTGAAAGTGATCCACTTAGTTTCTAAGACAAAAATAAATAAATAAACATTTACTAAGTTTTTAAAATTTTTAATAGAACTTCACATGTCATATTTGGATGATTATAGTGATCCACTTAGTTTATAAGACAAAAATAAATAAATAAACATTTACTAAATTTTTAAAATTTTTAATAGAACTTCACATGTCATATTTGGATGATTATACTGATCCACTTAGTTTCTAAGACAAAAATAAATAAATAAACATTTACTAAGTTTTAAAAAAAATTAATAGAACTTCACATGTCATATTTGGATGATTATAGTATATAAATAAGTAAACATCAATTCATAAAATTGACAATTACCTCACAATTACAGATAATCATTCAAATAACCATCCAATAGTGTGATGAAAATATGAGGTGACCATGAGATTATTACATTCACATACGACTATCAGATAGAGGTGATTGTTATAAACCTAATTTGCACCCAGCCTGCATACCTAGCCTCTGGCCTTACTAGTTGCCAATTTCTTGAGCCAAGCTCTTCTAAAAAGCCATCTTTTTTTAGCCACACGCACCCTAGCCTTCTACAGCCCATGTATTCACACATCCATATGCTTGCAGACCTTCTACAGCCCGCGTATACTGACAAAAGCACGAAAAATGGAAAGTTGTAGACGGGAAACAGAGTTTTAGGAAATTGCTAAAACCATTTGACTGCCTATGGCCAGTCATTCAACCGGATAACTACCTATAAAAGAAGGGGTAGGGGTCCCATTAAAGAGGATAAGAAGAAGAGTATAGAAACTCTGCCCAAATTTATCCCCCCTTTGCTCCAATTTCCTGAAATTGTATTGTGAGGTTGAGTAGTTGGTGCATTGTGAAGAGGAGCCCAGGGCCAAGTTCAACAAGCAGTGTTGGCCACATATTGTAAAGTTTACTCTTGTGAAGATTAATATAAAAAATAATACTTTTTTCGTCCCACTATATCATGTGTTCAAATTGTGTATTTATTTTATGATATTGTCACATCTAACCCAACAATTAGTATATGAAATGCATGTTTGCAGCTCTCTGTTTGTCCATGTGTGAATTCAGGTCAGCTTTGGGAGGAGGCTTGCAGTCAAGGAGTGAGTGAAAGCAAAGGGATCGACATCAAACGAAGGATTCAAGGTAGAGTTACCTAAT
>ML801100.1:232043-251535 GCA_009831015.1 Picea engelmannii | reverse complement strand
GTCAAAAATGTATCATATTACAGTGTGGGCACAAACGCCTCAAAAATATACACACTAGGAGTCACAGGGCTTATGCCCTAAAAAATGTACAAAAGTGCTCATGGCACATAAACAATCCAAACTAGCTAAGGGAGGGGCCTATTGGCCCGACCGTAGTGTACAATGACGTTTTCAAAATGCCGAAAAAGTTGAACCCAAGTCCGTGGCACCCCAACTATGTGAGGCTGCATAAAGGGTGTCAGATCCTCAATCTCTGCCATAGGCACAACACGAGTAAGAGCGATAAGGTTCCGCTCTACTCGCCTCAAAACTCTCTTGGCCTCCCCAGGTTGAGGCCCCCCTGCTGCTTCGGCCGGTCCGGCGGCTCCCGCCTTGGGATGAGGACGTCATCTAGTCCTCATAAAATTAGTTGGACGCACTGGTCCCACGTCTGCACATAAAAATCAAATCATTGTCAGATACTCTGGTACACACAAAAAAAAATGATATATATAAAAGCAAATAAAAATTAAAAACTTACCCAACTCTCCTCACACTGCTCCAGAAGGAACAACCATATCCGGGTCTCTGGAAAAGTCAATACCAGCATACAGGTAGTCTTCTATCGTTGGAATTTGGAAAGACCACTAGTCGAAGAACTTGTCATCGAAGGCCTCCACGGTCCTTCCACCACCCTGTCGCGGCAACAATGCCACCCATATACATACGACTGGGAATGTGGCTATGTGCCCTCATACTATCTCTCGAGGGATAATACTGGACACCCTCTCGAAGAAGAATGCACAAAGTATGGTCCCAAACACGAATTTTTTGTGCCTCCGCATGCGGCACTCAGTCAAATTCCTTTTCATGCAGTCAAGTAATGTCATGCTCCAATCAAACACGTGTTCATGCAAACACTGCATCGCACAATGCATGTGCACCCGGGACACTTGGTGAAGTGCAGTAGATCCAATGATCCGCCCAATTAGAAGTACTATCACTTTTAGTGATAGGTTAGATATCTTGTTGATTGGCACCTGTGTGCCCACTTTCTCAGTCCCTGCCTCACAATGGATCCCAATCAACTCCACTATGTTATGAGGCCTTGAAGGAAATGTGCAGAAGTTGACTAGTTCCCCTCTCCTCGAGATGCTAGTCAAGAATTATATGTCCTCTGTCGTCGGAGTCAATGACTAACCTTCAAGCATGAAGGTCTCTGCATCCAGGTGCCAATAATCTATCAAGGCATTCAATAGCCTCGGTTGTGCCCGCATGAATGGAAACTGGTAGAATTTCAATAGCCCGCATTGAGTCAATGCAACAATCACACCAGGGTCCCCATCGACCAAAATTTCAATGTCTTCATGCTCTATTTCTCTCCAGTGAACATACATTCTGCAAGTGCCAGTTCAGGAGAGGAATTAGATCTTGCTTTTTAATTTTTTCACAAAATTGGGGGCATACGTGGGCTGTAGTGGTGACAATCGCATATGCATGCATGCAGTAATTCTTCTGCACGCGTGTTGTCCCAAGAAAGCCCGTGTATGCCTAGGGCCAACCCTTTTAAAGGTTGACGCCCCCCAAAAAATGAAATAAAATGCATAAAATAAAAATTGAAATGCAAGAGGAGTGATTTTGTACTTACTTGGTCCAATCGGAAGTTCGTTTCGTCCACTGAAGCTCCGGGAATCAACACTTTTATCAAAGGGGTGTTTTTGGCTCCAGAGTTAGTTTCCCAAATAAACAATGGTGATAATGAGCTGCTAGCTTCTATTTATAGACTTTTTGGCCCCTTTTTGTCATTTTTTGGACCCCCATTGTCATTTTTTTCTAAACTAAAAATCATTTAGTATGGTTCAGGAGTTTCTTTGGGAAGGTTACGATAGAGGTCACTTCGGGTATTGGGAACCTTTTGGGAGATTTGGGTCACTTTTGAAGGTCCTTTGGTAAAAATATCATTTTTTCAACTTAAGCATTTAAGTTAGGATTCCACCTCCACTTTTTGTATCTCGTTGTCTTTATCACTTTTCCATAGGATCGAACCCACCAAGTTGCGACACAGAACCATCTTTTCTTCTTTATAAGTGTCGTAATTCCATGGTAGAGCCTTCCCATTCATGGATGCCCTAGTTAGATCTTGCTTGCATTTTCGGCATCCATGTTGTTGGTAATGAATATAGGCTCGGGAGTCCCTATTAGTCTTGTCCTAATTACAAGTTTGAGCCTCATCTGCGTGATTTTTTATCACTCTTGACCTCACCCTCGGGACTCCCAAAATTTTAAACAGGTCTTCTTTTAAGCCCTTTTCAGACCCTTTAAAAATGAAAATATTGTTGAGTGATCTTGTTGTCTTTCATGCTCGTTAAACTGAAATTTGAAGGCATGTCTGTCCGGCGGTAGTTTGCCCCTTTTTTGGTCCGGATGGTCAATTGTACGAACAAAGTTATACTCTAGGAACTTCGATTCCCTAGAAGAGTATTCTCATGTATGATTTTAACCCTTTTTCGGGCCTAAGGGACTAAATTTACGAAAAAGGAACCCCCACGGAGTCCATAGTTAAGCTCTTTTCAAACTCCCTAAAATTGAAAAGATCGTCGAATGACCTTGTTTCTTCACACTCGTTAAAATGGCCAAGAAGAACAACCCCCACAGAGTCCATAGTTAAGCTCTTTTCAGACTCCCTAAAATTGAAAAGATTGTTGAGTGACCTTGTTTCTTCACACTCATTAAATGGCCAAGAAGAACATCCTTTACGGAGTCCATAGTTAAGCTCTTTTTAGACTCCCTAAAATTGAAAAGATTTTTGAGTGACCTTGTTTCTTCACACTCGTTAAATGACCAAGAAGAACATCGTTTACAGAGTCCATAGTTAAGATCTTTTCAGACTCCTTAAAAATGAAAAGATTGTCGAGTGATATTGTCTTTGTCACACTCATTAAAATGATTTTGAATAGTCGTCTTTTTGGTGCTAATTTACCCCTTTTTTGAACCGACTAGACTATTTTCGAAAAAGGCACCCTAGTGGAGTCTCCTTTTACGCTTTTTCAGACTCCCTAAATATGAAAAACCGCCGAGATTACCTTCTCTAGGCTCGTTAAAATTACATCGAAGGACGTTACCATTGTGTGTCTTATTAATCATGTTTTCATACCTACATATTTGGCCTAATGTCGGCTCCATGTTGCTCTCAACTGAACCATCTGAAGCATGCCTTATACGCAAGCCTTGTAGCACTTTGCCTCTGCGTCTTGACACCTTTGGCCCATGGAGGTTTTTTCCGAGTGTCCCTTTTCTGCATATGTCCCTTTGCTCTGAGCATCAGTGTGTTCCTTGCACCTGGAACTAGTATGATTGCGACACTCGTTCCTCCTTTGTAACGTAAAATTCTTTTATTCTTTTTTCAAAGCTTTTCAAAAATATTGAAAAAAGACAAAAAAAAATCAAATATACCCCAAAAAGAGGAATGGAAAAGTATTTTATTTTTGTTGGCAGCACAATGAGTCACCCTTGGACAAAGCACATCTTTCCGTTTGTTCATCCAAGATATGGGATATAGTATGACCTTAGGAAGTTGTTCTCATAGAGTTGTGTCCTCCTCCGTTTGGTTATTCTTCCAAACATGTGGAGAGTTGGCATTGCCTCCTACATCGTCAAATTATGTCAATATCATGCTGCCTGAGTCTCATCATTTCTCGTGCTACTGTCCATGGGAATTTTTTACCAAGATCGTGTCGGCCTTTCTGCAATTTGTCTCTTGCCCTCATGCCCGACCATCCTAAAATACCAATCAAAATCCTTGTTCAAAATCAATGAAGTTTTGTGTCTAATCATCGGGATCCTCTTGTCTATTCACGACGAGTTGTCGAAGACCTATGGGTAGTGAAGTCATACACTCATATTACACTCTTACCCGAGTTTTGAAGATCTTGAAGTTGTTGCTCGAGCTCTGAAAGCGTCATCTCCAACCATCAAACGACACTTAGCTTCTTGAAGATGGATACTATACATGTATATCTTTTGATTTTGAGATGTAGATCCATTGTGTATTGCTCGCAGCTACACTTTATATAGTTATATGACATGGATCTGCAGTGTATTTGATTGGCAGCCATGATTTTAGTTTTTATCCCGAGCATGGGTATGCCTTCCTCGGTGAGACAAATTGTTATTTTGCAGATGGAAGCTCTCGAATACTGGTTCCTGGGCTCACTCACTTGGAACGTTGATAAATATTGGTAAAGTATTTCGGCCATCAGATGCTCTTCTAACCTCACACTTTAGGGGGCATATGTTATAAACCTAATTTTCACCCAGCCTGCATACCTGGCCTCTGGCCCTACTAGTTGCCAATTTCTTGAGCCAAGCTCTTCTAAAAAGCCCTCTTTTTTGAGCCACACGTGCCCTGGCCTTCTACAGACCGCGTATTCACACATCCATATGCTTGCAGGCCTTCTACAGCCCACGTATACTGACAAAAGAACGGAAAATGGAAATTTGCAGACGAGAAACAAAGTTTCGGAAATTGCTAAAGTCATTTGATTGCCTATGGCCAGTCATTCAACCAGATAACTACCTATAAAAGAAGGGGTAGGGGTCCCATTAAAGAGGAGAAGAATAAGAGTATAAAAACTCTGCCCAAATTTATCCCCCCTTTGCTCCAATTTCCTGCAATTGTATTGTGAGGTTGAGTAGTTGGTGCATTGTGAAGAGGAGCCTAGGGCCAGGTTCGAGGAGCAGTTCCAACCACATATTGTAAAGTTTACTCTTGTGAATATTAATACAAAAAGGAATACTTTTTTCGTCCCACCATATCATGTGTTCAAATTGTGTATTTATTTTATGATATTGTCACATCTAACCCAACAATTAGTATATGAAATGCATGTTTGCATCTCTCTGTTTGTCATGTGTGAATGTAGGTCAGCTTTGGGAGGAGGCTTGCATTCAAGGAGCGAGTGAAATAAAAGGGATCAACATCAAACGAAGGATTGAAGGTAGAGTTACCTAATCTTGTTTGCACCTTTGTATTGCATGAATGTGGGGTTTCGTGTTGGGAGAACAGGAAAAAGTAGAGGCCTTTAAATGGTCATTTTCTGCATGCACGATTAGAGCCCTTTAATGCTAAGTCCTTAAGAAGGATTTCCCACTCACATCAGTGATGAACACATTCATCCTTAAATTCGTTAAAATGTAAATTTATACTAGAAGAAAAATTATAAAATTAGAACTCTAGACAAAATTAAATATTAGTTTGTACCTTTAACAAAATTATGTTGATTGTGTGACTTGAGACATGTCAAGTTACAATCAGGGGTAATTGATATACTTTAGGAAGAACTATATCTTATTGGAGTTCGAATTGTATGAATCATTTAAATCTTCAAGGGTAATTGATTTACTTTAGGAAGAACTATATCTTATTAGAATTCGAATTGTATGAATCATTTAAATCTTCAACAGTGTTAAGTCATCCTTATA
This sequence comes from Picea engelmannii, assembly GCA_009831015.1. Classification (NCBI taxonomy): domain Eukaryota; kingdom Viridiplantae; phylum Streptophyta; class Pinopsida; order Pinales; family Pinaceae; genus Picea; species Picea engelmannii. The sequence goes on along the minus strand of ML801100.1, from coordinate 246,075 downwards.
AATCCTAAGAATATCCACGGTGCATTAGGATCCAAATATGCAATTCTTATTTCTTTTTTCTCTTAAATTTTTCTTTGTTTGGTATACAACCACATCTCTTCTAAATGGAAATGTATCTTTGTCTATGGAAATAATATGTTTTCAAAGAAAATATAATTATTTTTGAACATATGCATTGGATCCAATAAATGTACTATAATAAATTCTTCCCAATATAAAAGATCATAAAATTTGGAAACTTTGTCCATATATGTTGGCATGCAATTTTAAGGAAGTTTGATTTCATTTGGATGTTGAGTGTTTGTGTCATAGTTAGCATTTTGTGCTAATACTTGTCCTTGTATTCTCATATATATTTTTCCCCAATTTGTTGATATCATGTTATGAGGAGAGGATTTTATTAGACCTATTTCTCACGTCTCCAATGTGCCTTACGATTGTGCACCTCTTGAGAGAGTGTGGCATCACAATGTTTCTCAATGGGATGCTTGGAAACACCAAGGATACTTCGTCCAGACTATGCCTCTTCACCTAGAGCATACCCATAGTCTTTTCTAGGCTACCGACAAGTCACACTCCTACTCTAGTGCAACTCTTGTATACTTAGACATTCGTTAACTGCTTTAACACTTAGTCATTTTTAAGAATACATCCAAGAGAAAACAAGAGATCAACAATGGAACAAATGAAATACAAACATAGATATAGTGCAGGCGACATGAACTATGCCTAACACCCAGCTAATTCTTTGTTATGCAAAACACTTACAACATGAGGGAGGAGTCAAATGACTCACCTCACCTCACCAAGACACTCATACACTGATCGTCACCAAGAATATTCGTCACAACCATCTCCGCTACCACATGCGGCACACCTCAGACGTGCCTCCAACCGCATACATGTTGTCTCTTCATTTCTGCAAACTCTACCTCTTCATTTCCAAAGACTTCATAGATTTCAGTCTTGCCTCACTCATGCCTCCATAGACCTGTGTTTCTAGACTTAGTCAAAATATTACCAAGAGAAATTTTCCCAGCTTTGTTCGTCGAACCCTCCTCCTCAAGGTAGCACAATTCCTCTAAGAGTGGATCCACTTGGCTCCTTGAGGGAGCTCCTTCTTTTTGTTTTCCTCGGAATCGCAAAGATCTCCTTGTCTCCTTGTTTTGAAAAAACTTTCCTTCTTGGTTGTGCGCCCTTGTTCTCTTATAGGCTCTCCAAATGCCACCATCATGAAACTTTTCATCCTTTGGGGGTGTTTCTCCACTTTGTGAACCCATTTCCAAACGAATCGGCATGCCCCTTCATAGACCTGGTCTCCCAAACAAACCCATGTACCTGTCAACCATTTTTCCCCTTGGGAACGAAACACCCAACCTTGGTGTGCCCCGCATGTCGAAGCGCCCCATTCATCCAATTGACTCGTCATCTTGGGTGTGCATGCCCCTTAGGTGAGTTAATCTAAATTTCTTAAGTGCACCCCCCATGCCTTAGTCGATTTTCCCTTCATCGATGGAGCACCCAATTCTTGCCTTCAAATCCTCATCAAACCATTCGTCTTTTGACTTGTGTCACAAGGCACCTTGGGTGGAGTCATCCCTTGGCATGTCACATGCCTAAAGAACCCCAACTCCTCACTATATGAATATGTACATCTCTTCATTCATATTGATCGTCTTGCCTTCCTAATTCAGACTGTGGTGGAAGTGTGCATGCCCGAGCTAAGATCCCAAGGCCTTACATCCTCCTGCACCTCAAGTCATTTCCAACTAGAAACCCCAAATTTAGCTAAAGTGGAAACCCCAAGTTTCGTCAAACCAAATTGTACTACGTCCAACTCTGCACAATCTGCTTCCTGAGTCAATGCCATCACTTCACCCAACTCCAAGGATGAAAGTCACCCAACTTTGTTGAACTGACTCACTGTGATATTAGTACCTTACTGTTGTTCGGTTTTGTTGTTGTTGCCGTTGCCTGCTACAACTAACCATTTCCTACTTCACTTCAAAATTTTGCCTAATTTTTGAACTCTTGTGATCTTGCTACTGAGCCCATACTTCAACCAACTCTGCCATGTTTCCGCACATTTAATTTCCCCATTCCTTGGATGGATTGGGTAGCTAGCCCAATCGTCGCACCCAACTCATGAGAATGCCCTTCCTCATGCCCAAACTTAGTCCTTTTTGTCACATTTCCGTCACTCTGACCAACTCCAAAGACTAAGGCAAATGTCCATCATTTCCTCATTGTCTCTACCATCATTCAATCTTCGTCAAGGAGATCCTCCACAATGTCTAAGTGTTGCACTTCTAATCTACTGGTGCATCTGTACTCTTGACCCCTTGTCACTTTGTTGTTCTTTCCCAAGTCATGAACTAGTTGAATGGCCAATCCAAACGTCACACCCCTTGATTCTGCACATCCTTATGCACAAATTGGTCTCTTTCATTCTTAATTTGGTCCTTCTGCACAATGATCTCAAACGAGGGAAAGGTTTCCCTTCACCTTGTTACACTATGAAGTCACCCCGAAAAAAATTCTTCTACAACAACTTGACTCCACTTTCCTCCTCATGGACAATTATTCAATTTGCTGCAAGAACCTGTCTACTCCATCGCTCATCCATGTTGTTGCGTCTTCCCCTCTATGCCTTGGAGTGGTTAGGATTCACCCTCAACCATGCTACCCAAAGAAAGAGAAACACACAAGTCCAAGTAATCTCTTCATGTTGCAATCTTCCTTTTCACACAATCCTCCAAACGAAGGCAAGTCCTCAACTCACCTCCTTTCGTCAAGTCACCTCTTCACAACTCAAAATATGTGATGAGTGTGGCCAACATGCCTACACTCCTCAAGTGTCCCAACGAACTTTCCAAAATGATCCAAGTAGAATGAATCACCTCAAAGAACTTCCATGCCTTAGGAACGTTTAAGCAAATACTTTCCAACTCCAACTAACGATCGCCGCCATATCTCTAAGTCATTGCAAAATCATCTGCAAGTCACCAAGGCATGCTTTTACTCATCCAATGTCCCATACCAAATGCGGGTGAACACCACCCAAGTCGCTTGGTCTGCATTCTTCCCATTTAGGTTGACTTCCAACAATTCTTGTTTGACTCCTTTGTTGACTCCATTCGTCTCTTAGAACGATCTGCCTTGCCCCTGCTGCAAGTGTCCAAAATCTGGCACTATCATTGTGACTCATCAAGTCACCACCTGACTCAACAAATCTGGCTAAGGAACTAGGAACCAGGGTGCTTAACCCATCCTCTCAACTCGACATGAACAAAATTCACTCCCCACTTCATCGTAGCGACATGTCCAACACACCTCATCAAAGAGTTAGGTAGCCTCCCAAAGCCACCTCCACAACTGCATCCAAATCTATCTAAGTCTGCCATAATACTCATCCAAGCAAGTCATCCTAAGATCTCCACATGTTTTCCCAACCAAGGAGTCCCAAAATACTGCAATACTTCTTCGAATCTGCACCACTTGAGTCACCCTCAAGTCTGTCAGTTCTCACCATGGAAACATAATGCACGTGAACCACCAAGTCATCCATTTTCCCTTCAAAGAACTCAAGCCAACTAATGCAGGAACATAGACCCCCCCCCAAATCAAATCAGATTGTGAACTTTCTAGAAGTCGAGGATGTGACCAAGAGGATGTGATTCCTCGTGATTTCTAGACAAATGATAGGGTTTTTGCGATATTTCTATTTTATTAAGCAATCTTAGGGATCGATCAGATCTGGAATGATCCATCCTCTAATTGTTCATTGTTATAAATGTAAGCCCGCGGGAACAACAAGAAATGAGAGTCATGACACAATGTAAAACAAGTCGAGAGGGAGCTCTGGCCCATAGAGGAATTATTTGTATGTAATTGAGATCAATGTAATAGAAGAGTGTATTTTTATGTATCTATGTCTTGATGTGTTTATATGTGTGTAGAAACCCTATTGAATTAATATGCTTGAATGCATGCGAGAGGAGAGAGACCATGAATGAGAGCATGTGTTGCAGGTTTGAATGGCGAAGGGAAGTCATATTCTAGTGGTGAGGAAGATCGACCATTGATCACTGAAAGGATCGATGGTGATTTGAGGTCTGAATAATATCGTGGAGGCAAAGAGTTTGATGACTATCAGAGCCAAGCAATCAAAGTGGTATTAACACATCAGAGTGTTTCCAATTGATTGGAATCTTAATTTTTGGACTGGTTGGTGTTTCATTAGAGCCTGAATTGATTGGAGTGACTCACGTCATTGGAGTTTGATGATGACACTCCAACAAGATAATTATGGTGGTCTATGGGGAGTTAAGTGCCCGACGTAGTAAGTGCTTGGTCATATATCAAGATCATATGGAGTAAAGAGTCAATGACTAAAGGTGAGCATCGAAGCTATAGGGAGTTTAAGGAGTGTTAATTGTTTCCATGGACACATTTCAGTCCAAGTGTCGACCAAATAACCCATAGGTCCGAGGATCGAACTCAAAGGATATCAATTTGAAGGGAAGATCGAGTTGTCTATGTGTTCGATCCTTGGAACTATGGGTTATGCGCCCACGAAATGGAATTAAAACATCGTCCATGGCAAAAATTAAAACTCAAATAGTCTCCCTCGAATGGACCCCAAGCTTGTAATGACTCTTCTTAAAACTCATCCCCGTGAAGTTCATAGGAACTTCACCTCTCTCATAAGTCTCGATATCGTATTGTCCAAATAGTCTCGTGGCTCAACTCCCATACTCATAGTTCTGGTGCTCACTTTCAATCATCGATCCTTATCATTTCAAATGCTCCACCTGCTTCACAAGACTCAGGTCTAGTTGAGGTATCATTTCAACACTTTGTGCGTCGAGTGCTTTATCCAATTCATGCCCATAACCGACAAATATAAACTAGGGCTAGCCGACCTATCTATTACCACCTTTGGAGACTCATTAAGGATGACTTAACACTTACACGATATTGATTTAACCTTGAATCACCGTTGATCCGTTCCGTGATAAACAATGGATCCCCTTCGCTGGAATACAACGTTTCCTCAAATCTTTGGATTTGCACACTCACACTATGATATCGAACCTCACTCACACACGCATTTGGACTCCAAATCTATAGATTGATCATTATGATTTGTAGACACGATTAAATGCACAGGAAATGGAACTCATGGTTACATAAAATACACAAATTTTATTTGATAATTGAGCTAGATATTATAGACATTAGTGCTCTCCGGCCCCAATTGTTCCTGGCCTAGTTTACATTGTGGCGGCCTCCTCCTTCAATGCCTGAAGGTTTACATATTTAAAAACAATAGAGGGATCGTATCATCTAAGATAAGATCATTCCCTCGAAATTTGCTAACAAATTGCTTAATACAGTAATTAAATAACAATATATAAACAACCTTATCATTTTACATGAATTTTGAGGAAATCATGTCCTTCTCTTGCCACGCTGCTCCCTCTAGAAGGTTCAGAAATTGAATTATGATTTGGGGTAGTACTATGCTCCTACATCACCAACCATACCTTTCTAACGACATCCTTCACTACAACCATGTTCTAAGCCTATTGTTTTGGACCTTTGTTCCCAAGCAATAGACTCTCCATATAAACTATCCTCAATCACTGTCTATTGCGATACAAGGTTGAGACGATCTGTCCACTTCATAAATTTATCTAAGTCTCGATTGCCATGTCATACTACCATGCATCCATCACCCGATTTCCATGTCATACTACTGATAGCTGACAACTATAACTCTACGAAGAGTTACCTCATCTAAAGGATGTGACCTCATCCAGCAACCCAACTCAACTCAACTATTGTTCTCAACGATGCACGACACGAAGAAATCATGATGAAAATGTGCCCAACCAATTGCCTACTGCAGAGTTGCTCTAGGTCTCCCTAGGTCATCCAATGCACTCAAGTGATTCACCTTGCTGCAACCCATAATTTCTCTCTTTACAATCACTTCCGCGGTCACCCTCCACATTTCACTTCTGCAATCACTTCTTCGGTTATCTCTGTGACAAGTCATGCAATGGATCATGCGTTCATCTGCCTTGCCCAAGTACTTGGTTCTCCCAACGAACTATGCACTTGGTCTCTCCAAGGTGTGCACAATAGGCCCAACACTAACTTCCATCACGAATCAATCCAACCATGTCTACCTCTATGATCAAGTCCGCAACAAGTTCTGTAATGAAATCTGTGACGAGTTATGTGATCACCCACCTTGTCCAAGTTCTTTGTTTCACCACAACTCTGCTCTCGGTCTGTAGAAGGTGTGCACCCAACTCAACCTTTCCATCACATAGTCAATGAAACCTCTGTCATAAGTTTGATGCAAATTCTATGATGAACAAGTTCATTGAACCAAACCATTCACCAAGTCTTTGAAACTTCCCACTGAACTGCCTTCACAACAAACAACTTCAAAGTTTTCTTTGATACCATATATCGTTGAGATAGTGGTAAAGAGCTCCCCAACCCTTTTCCAAATCAGCAACAAATCCTCTCTGATACCATCTATCGTCGATATAGTGGTGAAGAGTTCCCCAACCCTTCTCCAAAATCTGCAACGAATATGCTCTAATACTATCTATTGTCGAGATAGTGGTGAAGAGCTCCTCCCCAGCCCTTCTCCAAAATATGCAAAGAATCCACTATGATACCATCTATTGTAGAGATAGTGGTGAAGAGATCCCCAACCCTTCTCCAAAATATGTAATGAATCATCTTTGATACCATATATCATCAAGAGAGTGGTGAAGAGCTCATCATCCTTTCTCCAAGATTTGCAACGAATCCGCTCTGATACCATTTTTCACGTCTCCACAATGTTCCTTACGATCGTGGACCTCTTGAGGGCATTTTTCACCGAAATGTTTATCACTTGGTTTCTTGGCAACACCAATGATACTTTTTACCGACTATGCCTCTTCACCTAGAGCATAAACATACTTTTTTCTAGGCTACTGATGAGTCACACTCCTACTTTAGTGCAACTCTTGTATACTTAGACATTCATTAACTGCTTTAACACTTAGTCATTTTTAACCATACATCCAAGAGAAACCAATAGATCAACAATGGAACAAACAAAAGACAAACATCGATATAGTGTGGGTGGCATGAACCATGCCAAACACCCAGCTAAGTCTTTGTTATGCGAAAAAATTACAACATGATCATTACTAGCTCGGTTTACAAGAGGGCGGAGTCAAACGACTTGCCTCACATCACCAAGACACTCATACACAGATCGTCACCAAGAATCTCCATCGCAACTGTCTCCATTGCCACCTGCAGTGCACCTCAAATGTGCCTCTAGCCGCAGACTTGTTGTCTCTTCATTTCTGTAGACTCTATCTCTTCGTTTCCACAGACTTCACAGATTTCAGTCCTGCCTCACACATGCCTCCACAGAGCTGTGTTTCTATACTTAGCCAAAATATACCCAAGATAAATTTACCCATCTCTCTCCATCGAACCCTCCTCCTCAAGGCAACACAAGTCCTCCCAGAGTGGAGAGACTTGGCTCCTTGAAGGAGCTCCTCCTCTTTGTCCGCCTCAAAATCACAGAGCTCTGCTTGTCTCCTTGTCTTGCCAAAAAATTCCTTCCTTGGTTGTGCACCCTTGTTCTCTTATAGGCTCTCCAAAGGTCACCATCGCGAGCTGTCGTATGCTTTGGGGGTGTCGCGCCCCTTCGCGAACCCATGTCCAAATGAATTGTCACGCCCCTTCATGAACCCATGTCCAAACGAATCGCCGCACCCATTCGCGAACCTAGTCACCCAAACGAACCCATGCGCTCATCAATCGTCATGCCCCTTGGGACCGATGCACCTAACCTTGGTGTGCCCCTCATGCTGACGCACCCCATCCATCCAGCCGAATCATCGTATTGGGAACGCATGCCCCTTAGGTGAGTCAAGTGGACTTGCCTAAGTGCACCCCCCCTGCCTTAGTCGATTTTCCCTTTGTCAATGGAGTGCCCAAGCCTTTCCCTCAACTCCTCATCAAATCGTTCATTGTTTGACTTGCGCCGCAAGGAACCTAGGGTAGAGTCGTCCCTTGGCACATCACGCGCCCAAGGAACCCCAACTCCCCACTATATGAAGATGTTTGTCTCTTCATTTGTACCAATCGTCTTGCCTGCTCGATTCAAATTGTGGTGGAAGTGCGCGCGTGCCCGAGCTAAGTTCCCAAGGCCTTCCACTACCCATTAAAAGCTTTTTCATTTGATGAAAATGTGTCTTACATGTAAACAACTTCTATGATGTTCGTAAATACATTTAAATGCAAATATGTGGAATACCTCGAACAAATATCCTCACCATAGCATGAACAAGTACAAAATCATTTTGTCCTTAGTCCCGAAACACAAAATAAATAAATATTGTATACCATAAATTGTTAGTATACCAAATTAGTTATTGATTTATTAAAATGATTTGAATTATTCCATAATCTTTGAATTGTTGATAAACCTAAGCATACTTCTAGATTAAAAAAGTAATGGATGGTCCAAAAACTTACACCATACATTACAAATAACCTTTCATGTATAGGTCATGAAATATCATACATTTGAATTATATTTTATATGACAAACATATCCTTTATAAATAGTTATAAATAAACATGATCAATATTGACTCGATCCTTATCAATAACAAAATACATGAATATCAAATGCATTATATACAATTTGAGTGGATATAATGATTAATAACATGTGTTTCCTGGTGAGAGATCACATGTTCAAATTCAAAGAGGACTAAAGTATATATACCTCCATAAACATTAGTAATCAAAACTTTGTTGAAAAATGAGAAAAATTAAATAAACCATAGGTTGAATAAACATCCATCTCTGGGACCACATTTTGTGCTAGTTGTATACCATAATCTTATCCTTTCCTATGGCTATTGCACGTGCTTTGTGACATGTGAAACCACTACAACCAGTAACCACACAAAATCTGATATGCAAAGCAATACGGCTACATTCCACGACAGCTGTGACGTCTCCCTGCACATGAGGCCACCCATAATCATACAACATATCGCCAAAACAATACGGTATATTCCACCACCTTTATAGTTCCATTTTGCTTTTCTCTATTTTATTTAAAATTTTGCAATTTCATTTTGTTCTCTTTCTATGGCAATTCCGATTGGTTTTTCTGTTTGCAATTCCCTTTGGTCTCTTTTTTATTTTGCCTTTTGGCATCTAATAATGATATTTATTTTATTTTAGGCTTCCAGTGGACCAAGAAAAAGACGATAAATTACTGGCAAATTGCTTTCTAAACGGCGCCAACTTGCGATCCGGACGGTGTGCGAGTCACATCGTACGTTCTTCAGATATATATATTTTTTTCATTCCAGTTCTGAAATGACAGCGTTAATGTGTGAATGAAAATAAATCGTAGAATCATAAGAAAGGTACACAACTATAGTTATGATAAATGGGCGGCGTATGCTAAAGGCTAGCAATATCCACCCTGAGAAATACTAATAAAGGGCTATAAAGAATGCAGCGAGGGTGCCCAGATGTACAACGTATAATTTGTCTGGAGCATTGAATATGCTGCGATCGTGTATATACCACTAGTATATTATTCAATGCTGTCTACTTACTATATAACATTTAATGTTGTTGTAGGTGATATATACACCATCAAACATATCCTGGGATATATATCAAGGTAATCGGACAATGTATATACCATCCTCTGTAATATTGGATGTTTTGCATAGCTGAATAATCTATCTGCAGTCTACCATAGCCGACAATTTTGCATAGCTGAATAATTTGTTTGCAGTCTACCATAGCCGACGCCCTTAGACCTCTACATCGTCGCATCCATCATATGCAGCCATACAAGGATATATCTTGTATGAACATCGTTGCCCTCGAATGTTGTCTAGCTTATTGTTCACTATCTAGATGAACAATGGCGAACAATAATATACAACTTTCTACACAACATTCAATGTTGTTGCAGGTGATATATACACCATCGAATATACCCTAACATATATACCAAGGTAATCTGACAATATATATACCACCCGCTGCAACATTGAATGTTCTGCATAGCCGAATAATCTGTCTACAGTCTACCATAGTCGACACCCTTCCTAGACCGCTACACCGTGACATCCATCATATGCAGTCACACAAAGATATATCATGTATGAACATTGTTGCCCTCAAATGTTGTCTAGCAAGTTGCTTATTGTTCGTCGTCTAGACAAACAATGACGAACGATAATATACAGCCCGCTACACAACATTCAATGTTGTTGTAGGTGATATATACATCATCGAATATACCCTAACGACATTCAATGCTGCTATAGGTGATATATGCATCATCGGATATACCCTGGCATATATACCAAGGTAATCCGACAGAGTATATACCACCCACTGCAGCATTGAATATTTTGCATCGCTGAATAATCTTTCTACATTTTACCATAGCCGAGGCCCTTCCCAGAGCTCTACACCGTGGCATCCATCATATGCAACCATACAAGGATATATCATGTATGAACATTGTTTCCCTCGAATGTTGTCTAGCAAGTTGCTTATTGTTCATCGTCTAGACGAACAATGGCGAACAATAATAGACATCCTGCTACAGAACATTCAATGATGTTGCAAATGATATATGCACCATCGAATATACCCTGGCGTATACCGAGGTAATCCGACAGTATATATACCACCCGCTGCAACATTGAATGTTTTGCATATTTGAATAATTTGTTTATAGTCTACCATAACAAACGCCCTTCCCAAACCTCTTTACCGTGGCATCCATCATATGCAACCATACAAGGATATATCATGTATGAACATTTCCCTCCCCCATAACATTGCACTCATCCTCCACACGAATGCAAGGCCACCAGGGAACCCATACCATATGAGGCCATGGCATATCCTATTCCACTTGGATTGACGTCGAATCAATGGCCATGGTGTATCATATCCCAGTTGGATCGATGTCAAAATCGATGGATCAGATTAAAGTTATCCCATCAATCTGAGTCAAAATCATCGACCAATAAGAAAACATATTCATTTAGATATATATTTGTAGTGCCTATAACATGGAACATGAGCAAATAAAGTGTATGAGCCTAGGCAAATGGTACGAAGCGATGTTGGCTGTGCACGATATATTTCAATGGTGTAGTTGCTCACCTTGCCCATTGAGATTTTTCTTATTTTCATTGTATGTTTAACAACATATGTTTTCTTGATTGGATATGTTCTTCTTTTTTTATCTTTTCATCAACATCCAACACGATATATTTTAGTGGTGTATTTGCTCACTGTGCCCATTGAGATTTGTATTATTTTCATTGTATGTTTAACAACATATGTGTTCTTGGTTTTGTGCTTCCTTTTTTGTTTTTTCATCAACATTTTATTTTTAACATGAATACCCCTTATTTTTTTGGCTAGAGTCTGGGACTTAGAGAATTAGAGAATATCACTCCTGGGACATGTCACCCTAAGGATACTCAGTCAGATGTCAAATAAACTCACCCTAAGAATCGAACTTGGGCCAATGATGGAAAACTCTCATAGATTAACTATTGACCACAACACAACCAATATTTTTTCATCAACATTATAGGTTTAACAACAGACCTTCAAAAATTGGGCCCTTTATCATGGATATTACGGGTTCTCTGTCTCCTTGCCCGGAGGATGTGATTTGTAGCCTGCAAAAGTATCTCTCATATAAGAATAATATATATATATATATATATATATATATATATAGAGAGAGAGAGAGAGAGAGAGAGAGAGAGAGAGAGAGAGAGAGAGAGAGACTGTAAAATTAACTTTAACCAGTGGTAATGTACAATGAGATTAAATTTGAATTCAACTAAGCCTAAGATTGAACAAGTAAACATTATAAATTTAAACAGTAAATTGGATGATTGATGGATGAGTAATATGTTATATGGAAAGAAATAATAGAGAAAAGATAGAAGATACATTATGTTGGATGTTGGAGATGGCATACATATTGCAGTGTCTTACTGATTTCTTTGTTATTTTGTAAGGCTTTAAGTAAGGAAGAAGGTTAAACATTCTAAGTTCTTAATCTTTTAGTTTACCATCACTATAATTTGGCATGACAATCATTGTCAAAATTGTAATTTTGGATTGTGAAATTGTTGTTTTTAATGCATAAATGGATTCTACACCCTTTAATACCCTTATTGCAATGCTAGCATGTAATATTTATAATTCTATGAATCTAAAATTATTCTTGCCACATTTCAAACCAAAAAAAGCTTGTTTCCCTTGTCCACTAGAAAAGTGTAAGTTTTAACCCTGTGAAGTAAAGTAATGCATACATATTCTTAAGCGAAATAGAAATTAATCAATGGCTCATACACATAGTACATAGAGATTTACGTTGGAAACTCTTAATCGAGAGAAAACCAACCTTCCTTGTTGTCACACCTATTGACTCTTCATTGTATTAATTTCACCATTCACAATACAATATATACAATATTTTAGGTAAATCCTAATCCCTTAATCCAAAATTAATTACCAAGGTAATCCGACAGAGTATATATACCCTGGCATATGTACCAAGGTAATCCGACAGAGTATATACCACCCACTGCAGCATTGAATATTTTGCATAGCTGAATAATCTTTCTACATTTTACCATAGCCGAGGCCCTTCCCAGAGCTCTACACCGTGGCATCCATCATAAGCAGCCATACAAGGATATATCATGTATGAACATCGTTGCCCTCCAATGTTGTCTAGCAAGTTCCTTATTGTTCATCGTCTAGACGAACAATGGCGAACAATAATATACATCCTGCTACACAACATTCAATGATGTTGCAAGTGATATATGCACCATCGAATATACCCTGGCGTATATACCGAGGTAATCCGACAATATATATACCACCCGCTGCAACATTGAATGTTTTGCATATTCAAATAATTTGTCTATAGTCTACCATAACAGATGCCCTTCCCAGACCTCTTTACCGTGGCATCCATCATATGCAACCATACAAGGATATATCATGTATGAACATTGCCCTCCACCATAACATTGCACTCATCCTCCACACGAATGCAAGGCCACCAGGGAACCCATACCATATGAGGCCATGACATATCCTATTCCACTTGGATGGACGTCGAATCAATGGCCATGGTGTATCGTATCCCAGTTGGATCGATCTCAAAATCGATGGATTAGATTAAAGTTATCCCATCAATCTGAGTCAAAATCATCGACCAATAAGAAAACATATTCATTTAGATATATATTTGTAGTGCCTATAATATGGAACATGAGCAAATAAAGTGTATGAGCTTAGGCAAATGGTACGAAGCGACGCTGGCTGTGCACGATATATTTCAATGGTGTAGTTGCTCACCTTGCCCATTGAGATTTTTCTTATTTTCATTGTATGTTTAACAACATATGTTTTCTTGATTGGATATGTTCTTCTTTTTTTATCTTTTCATCAACATCCAACACAATATATTTTAGTGGTGTATTTGCTCACTGTGCCCATTGAGATTTGTATTATTTTCATTGTATGTTTAACAACATATGTGTTCTTGGTTTTGTGCTTCCTTTTTTGTTTTTTCATCAACATTTTCTTTTTAACATGAATACTCCTTATTTTTTTGGCTAGAGTCGGGGACTTAGAGAATTAGAGAATATCACTCCTGGGACATGTCACCCTGAGGATACTCAGTTAGATGTCAAATAAACTCACCTTGAGAATCGAACGTGGGATAATGATGGAAAACTCCCATAGATTAACTATTGACCACAATGCAACCAATATGTTTTCATCAACATTATAGGTTTAACAACAAACCTTCAAAAATTGGGCCCTTTATCATGGATATTATGGGTTCTCTGTCTCCTTGCCTGGAGGATGTGATTTGTAGCCTTCAAAAGTATCTCTCGTA
>ML801100.1:215078-231922 GCA_009831015.1 Picea engelmannii | reverse complement strand
TAATGTACAATGAGATTAAATTTGAATTCAACTAAGCCTAAGATTGAACAAGTAAACATTATAAATTTAAACAGTAAATTGGATGATTGATGGATGAGTAATATGTTATATGGAAAGAAATAATAGAGAAAAGATAGAAGATAAATTATGTTGAATGTTGGAGATGGCATACATATTGCAGTGTCTTACTGATTTCTTTGTTATTTTGTAAGGCTTTAAGTAAGGAAAAAGGTTAAACATTCTAAGTTCTTAATCTTTTAGTTTACCATCACTATAATTTGGCATGACAATCATTGTCAAAATTGTAATTTTGGATTGTGAAATTGTTGTTTTTAATGCAGAAGTGGATTATATACCCTTTAATACCCTTATTGCAATGTTAGCATGTAATATTTATAATTCTATGAATCTAAAATTATTCTTGCCACATTTCAAACCAAAAAAGATTGTTTCCCTTGTCCACTAGAAAAGTGTAAGTTTTAACCCCGTGAAGTAAAGTAATGCATACATATTCTTAAGCAAAATAGAAATTAATCAATGGCTCATACACATAGTACACAGAGATTTATGTTGGAAACTCTTAATCGAGAGAAAACCAACCTTCCTTGTTGTCACACCTATCGACTCTTCATTGTATTAATTTCACCATTCACAATACAATATATACAATATTTTAGGTAAATCCTAATCCCTTAATCCAAAATTAATTTAGAAAACCACTAAAAATAGAAAACAACACTAAAATAGAAAAAACCGCCAAAAACAAAATTTGAGGCACTGTCCTGGAGCCGAAGGCTTTGCCTAAAGTCAGGAGGGCTAAGTCTTCCCCCCCTAAGACCTCCCTGGCCAACCCCTGATGCAGGCGTACACCGACGGATGATGGGATCGCCAAACATAGTCGTCAAATATGACACACCCCCCCCCCCACACACACATGCAAAGAATATAACACCTACCCAATAGTCTCCCACTTATTTTTTTCTTCGCATAATGGGGGTCACATGATTACATAGTCAACAATCCAAGGCAACAATGCCATTTTTTTCTCTACACCAAGAGAACCTCTCGGTGCTCATAGAATTTGTCAATGAATCTGCAACATTCTTCAAAGTGTCAGTCTTCTACAACAACACCTTCTTGTCTTCAACCATGTCTCTCACAAAATGATATTGAACATCAATATGCTTTGTCTTTGAATTAAGTTGGATTCTTTGCCAGGAAGATTGCATTCTCAATGTCACAATCTAATCTTACTTCTTGTTGTACCAACCCAATACATGGACACATTCTATGTAACCATACCACTTCCTTGCTTGCATGCATGGCTTCCATGTATTCAACTTATGTAGTTGAGAGTGACACTACAGTCTATCTTTTCCTCATCCAACTGATTGAACACATACCCACCTATAGATCTTTTGCGGTCCAGATCTCCATCCTAGTTTGCATCAACAAACCCATGTATGTCCAACACTCTGTCCAATCCTAGTCTTCCTTGGTAGCACAATCCATAACTAGAAGTGCCACGTAAATACTGAAAAACTCTCTTTAATATTGTCCAATGCTCCTTCCCTGGTTTTTACATATACCCACTCAAAACTCCCACTGCATGTGCAATGTCCGATCTAGTACAAACCATTATATACATCAAACTACCAACAACACTAGCATATGGAACATGAGACATGTCCTCTTCCTCTTCTTGTGTCTTGGGACACTGATATGTAGATAACTTTACTCCTACATGAATATGAACCTTGATCAGTTTACTTTCCTTCATGTTAAACCTATGTAATGTCATCTCGACATATTTTCTCTGATTCAACCAGAGTTTCATGTTTGCTCGATCTCTTTTAATCTTTATTCCCAGAATGCAGTTAGTAGCCTCAAGATCCTTCATGTCAAATTTTGAGGATAGTTGTGATTTCACCTCCTTGATAACATCCAGGTTGTTTCCTACTAGCAACATGTCATCGATATACAACACTACATAAATGAAGTGATTACCAGTGTGCTCAGAATATACACAGTGATCAACCCTACTTCTTACAAATCCCAGTTCAAGGATGTATGGGTCAAAATTTTGGTACCACATCCTAGGTGATTGCTTCAGACCATATAGTGACTTCTTTAGCTTACAAACCAACTCTTTATTTATCTTTACTACAAAACCTTATGGGTGCTTCATGCATATTTCTTCTTCTAGAACCCCATGTAGGAATATTGTCTTTACATACATATGTTCTACTTCAAATTCAAAAGCATCAACAATAGATAAAATAAATCTAATAGAAGTTAACTTGGAAACATGAGAACAAATTTCACCAAAGTCAATTCCCTCTACCTGGGAATAACCTCTTGCTACTAACCAAGCTTTGTGTTTCTCCACTTTTCCTTCTGCATTCAACTTCTTCTTAAACACCCATTTGTTGCTAATGACTTTTTTTCCAGTTGGAAACTCAACTAGATCACATGCCTCATTCTTGTCCAAGGCATCCATCTCTTCAACCATGGCCTTCTTCCAAAGTTTACTATCCTCTGAATTCATTGCTTCCCTAATAGTTTTGGGATCATCATCAGTAATAGATAAAACAAAATTAGCATGAAAAACAGGTGGACTATACCTTTTTGGTTGCCTTCTTTCCCTCATTGATCTCCTCAATACTGGAGTATGAGGCTCTTCTTATTCTGATTCATCTTCTTCAATTGATTTAGATTTTGCATCATCCAACTCAATCTCCATTTTATCAAGTTTTTCTTGCCTTGGTAGGAATTCCTATTTCGGAACATCTTTAACCTCTCTAAAAACAACATCTTGACTATAAATAGTATTCCAAGTTCATAGTTTATGGGTTCCAAAGCTTATAACCTTTCATACGATATTTATAACCAATAAATATACACTTTTTAGCTTTATTATCTAGATTACTCCTATTTTCTTTTGGAACATGTACACAAGCATCACAACCAAACACTCTAAGATTTTCAAGAGAGGGTTTCTTACTAGTCCATACCTTATGTGGAGTTTTTTCCACCAACACTGATGAGGGTGATCTATTTACTAGGTAGCATGCAATACCCATTGCCTCTGCCTCAAATTCTTATCCTAACCTGACACCACTAAGCATGCTCATTTCTTTTTCCATCAACGTCCTATTCATCCTTTTTGTAACCCCATTCCCTTGAGGTGTGTATGGAGTAGTCTTCCGTCTTGCTATAACACACTTCTTACAGAATTCTTCAAATTCATTCCCACAAAATTCTCCACCATGATCTGTCCTCAACACCTTTATTTTCTTCTCTGTCTTATTTTCTACCAGAGCCTTAAACTCTTTTAATTTATCAAATACCTTAGATTTCTTCCTAAGAAAATCAATCCATGTGTTCCTTGAGAAATCATCTATGAATGAAACATAATACATAGATTTACCTAGTTATGGAACAATCATTGGTCCAAACACATCTCTGCACATCAACTCTTAGACCCCCTTTGCTCTTGCAGCACCAGATGGGAATCATTCTCAATTCTATTTACCATATATGCAATGTTCACATAAATCAAAATCCAAGGTGCAATTAGACATACCTTCAACCTTACCTTTACCGTGTAGTGTTCGAAGACCCTTTTCTCCAATATGTCCCAGTCTTAGATGCCATAGAATGGTCTTCTTTCTAGGGACAATAAGGATCCTGTCTTCTTTATTTCTCTACTCGGGGAAAATAGAACTGTTACACCCACTAGTATAAGTGCTTCCCAAAAAATTGTACAGAGTTCCACATCAAACTCCCCTCATCAACATCATTGATCCTTTAGCGATCTTGCAAGTGCCCTTTCCCAAGAAAGTATCCACACCTGCATCATCCAACTTACTTACATATATTATCCTCCTGGCTAGATTTGGAATGTGTAGAAATCTGGGGAGATTTCTATTCCTTCCATCGTTTGGAAACAACTTAACCCTTCCACATCCCATGATTTTGGTTGTCGAGTCATCTCATAGGAAGACATCACCACCATCGTACTTTTCATATTCATTGAACCACTCCCTGTGAGGAGTCATATGAAATGATTCTCCTAAGTTGATCAACCATACATCATGATATACATGTCTGCCTGTAGATGTCAGGTAAACATCACCTCCTTCTTCTGTGGATGTTTTCGCCTTTGTGGAAGAGACATCATCAAATCCCTTTGCTTTATCAACATTATTAGAGCTACAATCTTTCTTATAATGCCCAACTTTACCACATTTCCAACATTTCCTCAAAGATTTTCCTAGGGATTTAAATCTAGCTTTAGATTTAGATCTTCCCCCTGAAAATTATTTTATTTCTTAACTTGGGTACAATATATTACAAATAAATAACATGTGCTATGACTATCCATGCTTTTTTGCCTCATCTCTTTCGATAATAAGGATGAAACTACATTCTCATACTTCAATGTAGATTGAGTGGTACTACCAATTGCTACAACTACATTATCCCAGGAGTTTGGAAAAGAACATAACAAAGTAATACACTTATCTTCTTTTGCAATCATAATATTAACAGAGACAAGTTGACTTACTAGAGTATTGAAGGCATTTATATGCTCTGTCACATAATCTCCATCTTCCATCCTAATATGATATAGCTTCTTTTGAGGAAACAACTTGTTTACTAGGGATTTTGAGTGATACGAATTCTCCAACTTTTCCCATAGTTCCTTGGTTGTAGATTCTCCCAACACATTCTATAACACCAAATCTTCTAGGTAGAATCAAATTGTACTCCTTACTCTTCTATCCAACTTCTCTCAATCTTCTTTCGACATACTAGTAGATAGAGTAATACTAGTTTGTGTACCACTAGATTGTGTACTAATAGGTTGTGTACCAAGATACATAACGATCCATTATTCTTTGTCTACAAGAATGTCCTCCATCTTGAGATTCCATAGCTCAAAGTTTTTATTGTTGAAATTATCAATCTTGATTCTATAATTGCTTTCCCTTCTCTTTCAACATATGAATCACCATTGCAAAGCTCCCATTGAACCTAGGTTTATCACAGACCCAAGATAAACTTGATCTATTAAGACTGAGACAAACCCTCAGCAACAAAGTCGCCCCCTTGAAGTAAAAAATGTTCTTTTATACCACATGTAAGTTTTAAGCCTGTGAAGTAAAGCAATGCATATAGATTCTTAAGCAAAATATAAATTAATCAATGGCTCATATACATAGTACACATAGATTTACTCTGGAAACCTTTAACCAGGAGAAAACCATCCATCCTTGATGTTGCACCTCTCAAATCTTCATTGTATTAATTTAACCATTCACAATACAATATATATATATATAATATTTTAGGTATTTCGCAGCTACCAAAACCCTAATCCATTAATCCAGGATTAATTTAGAAAATTGCTAAAAATAGCAAAAAATGTTAAAATAACAAAACCTGCCAATTTTGTTTTGGGGCCCTTCCCCAAAACCTATCACCTTCGGGCTAGTCCCAAAGCCAAATGCTTCACCTAAGGTCAGGGGGCCAAGCATGGTCCCGTCCCAAAAAGGGCTAATTTGTAATGCCTTTAATTTTATTTGTTTCAAGAAAAAAAATCACAATTTTCTATTCCATATTAAAATGAAAACCACATTATTGAGGTGATTGAAATACTTTATGAATATAATGCCGATGTATTTGAAGATTGCATCGACAAAAATAAAATTACATAATTTATGTACATGTCGATTCTTACCCTTAAAAAATATCATTGATTTTCCCCTTTTCCCCCTTCTTCTTATTAACCTCATGCCACCCCCAAAACAAGGAACCACAATATATACTTGTAATTGAGAGTGCCAGAGATCATGAATTAAAGATGGGACCAAGTCCTTATCGGGATGAGAGGTGTCAATTTCATGAAGTCACTTCAATCCCCCCAGGATGTACAATTACCATCCCAATATCCATGTCTTTTGATTTATCCTTTGAGACAAGACAAGGTTCCCCAAATGACACTTATGAACAAAATATATTAACCTTCTTTGGATCTATGGCTTGTTGATTTTTTTCATCATTTTCCTCATCTTCATTCAGTAGAAATGTCCAATTTATTTATAATTTATCCCCTTTTTCCATGAAACATGAGCTTGTGCTTGAGGACAAGAATCTTGTAGATGGCTTGGAATATGATAGACCCTATGCTAGAACATTGTATTCTAATAATCCAAGACCCGAGTCCATCAAAAAAATTTCCATTTAAGAACCATTTTTATTGTAAGACCCTTACTTAGGTTAATCTCAACACAAAGATGAGCATATGCGCATAATCCTACTATAACTCTATCAAAATTTGATTTTACATAAGTGCCCAAATTATTCTCAATATTCTATGTTACGCTAGAAATGTAAGGGAAAATTTGTAAGATAAATTCAAATTGACATTAGAATAACTAACATGGTTGTTGGATCAAATTCTCAAACCAAATATTAGTTCTAAAAAGTCTAGCTCTTCCCCAAAACCAAGGATCCTCCTAAAAATCTATTCATAATAAGCTTTATTGACTCACCATTTTATTTCACATTGAACGCCTCCTCTACCTCTTGAGGATATTTTAAAGTCCCATTACTAAAAAGGCAAAGTGATAAATGACAACCACATTGCAACAATTAATCCATAGAATTCAAATCTTACAAGATAAAATTTCTACTTTTTACTCATAAGATCTTCAAAAACATTGTCTATGCTCTTTACTCTCACATATTCTTCTTATCTTCAATCATTTAAAAACACTTAAGGAAGAAAATTTTTGTTGGTGCAAGTTTGATCAGACTAGGGTCCTTCTCACGTTACCAACAAAAGGTATCGTGTAGTCTAGAGAGCTGGCATTTTCATCTCCTCTGAAGAGAAGAAGTCTTACCCAAAGCGTTGCTGAGATAGATAGATAGGGAAGGGTAGGGAAAAGACTTAAGAGGATCCATAGAGCCTTTAGGACTCATTATCGATCTTGAGCAAGAGACATGAACATATATGAAACATACATGTGCAAGAATC
Organism: Picea engelmannii; assembly: GCA_009831015.1. Taxonomy (NCBI): domain Eukaryota; kingdom Viridiplantae; phylum Streptophyta; class Pinopsida; order Pinales; family Pinaceae; genus Picea; species Picea engelmannii. The sequence goes on along the minus strand of ML801100.1, from coordinate 224,877 downwards.
GAACCTACTTACGTTGCTAGCAAGCATTTAAACGTAGAACCATCAAATAGAACTCATAAGCCATAAGGAAATATTGTAATGCATAAGTAAACACACAGAGACACATCATATTTGAAAATTTAGGTCCTTCTTCATATTATCTTTAGAATCATTCTCTGATTACAAACTCAGAATTACACAGTAGTGCGTTGTACAGACTCTTGGCTCCAATTCTCATGTCGCAGAGCTCCAATTCTCAAACTGATAGATCCTGTTCATTACAAACTCGAGACTTGAATTAACTCGACTTACAAAAATTGTTAACAACTAATCCGACTAACCCAACCAACCAAACATCAACCCTTTTACACTTATGTTCAACCCTATATATCTCTGGGTTGTGTCTTCCTTCTCGGCTTGAACGCTTTCTTGTTTTGTTGAAATTGTCTATTTTTTAGCTGGCGTTGCGTTGAATTTCACAACTGATTTTTGTTGCTCTTTCTCTAGGCCTCTGATGAAGCTTGCGCAACTCCTGCTCAGTCAAAACTTGCGCAATTCCTTATTCAAAAAATGAAGGGCCCAACAGGCTCTGACCACAATCCTTGACTCGCCCTCAAGTCAAGCTCTTGGTTCTTTCACATCCTCTAGGAGCATCTATTGTTTTCCCTTGTCCTTATTTTCTTCTTCCTTGGGCTCTTCTATTTGTGCTTTCTCTTCTTTTACCTCTTCAAACGAAGGGTCTGACTCTGGTACCAAGTCTAAGGCTTGGTGCTTCACTCCTTGAAAGCTTGTACTACCATTTCCGGGTGAGGAGTGATGCCTCTGCAAGAAACTGTTGGGTCGTCACTTTTCTATATTCCTTTGGCTTGGCCGCAACCAACAAGTTCCACTTGGAATCTTTTGTTGCATCGACTTGATGCATTTCCATGTAGGTTGTCTGAATTACAAGTCGAAAGTCATGCAACTCCTTCTTGGCTACACACTGTGCCTCAAAGAGTGTATTCAGTTCATTATCGACCTGTTGGATTTGGTCAAACTTCTATTTTTTCTCCATGGGGTCCATTGTGGCTGCAAATTCTTTGTTCAACACCTGGATCTTTGTGCGTACCTCCTCCAAGACTTTGTTTCGTCAAGCGATGATGCCCATCTAGTTGTTGACTTCCCTGAAGATTTTGGTGCATTCCATTGTGTGCTTGTGCAGTGCTGCTTGGGCATTGTTACCTTGCAATATTGTCTTTTGCATCCTCTCCTACAACTACTGAGGCCATTTCTCTACTTCTTGTTGGACTTGTTGTAGCGTTTCTTCCAGCTGCTCAGCACGAGTAATGAGTTGTGTCCATGCTTCTTGTAGTAGCTTGATCTGTCGCTCTAGCTCGCCTACCTCGTTAGCTTCAGGTAGGTTGGGCGCAACCTTCTGAATCTCCAGCCAGGCTACAACAAGTCTTTCCTACACTTTTTCCGGTTTGCGCTGGACTTGGAGTTTGTCATGCACTTCCTGTATCCTGCATGTTTGCGTGACAAAATCTTCCTTGCAACCTCGACGGATCTCTAGGCCTCCTGGAGCCTTTTCTCTAATTGGTTTGTTGATGCTCAAAATAGTCCAAATAATTGCGTTGCTGGCCATTGTACAAGGTCGGCGGATGAAGGAGTTGTGTCACTGGGTGCTTGTGTTTGCAGTGGAAGTCCACTGGCCGTTGAATGGTCTGAGCGAGTTTCTACCTCCTCCTCTATTGGTGGCGCTGGTGCGATCCTCAACCTTAGCGCTATGGGAAAAAGAGTTAGAACCTATGTTCTGGCTATGTAGAGTTGCATCAATTATGCGCATTGCTGAGGGTTCGAGAGAACCCACTCCATTTGTTCTTGTGCAGATGTCATATCCTGCCTGGTTGTTTATTCTGGTTCGTTGTGCGCATCTGGTATTTCCAACTCTTTCAGTGCTTCTACTTCATGTGCCTTGATTTCTTGGGCACCCTCACCCTTGGCTGGTGTGGTGATTTGTTGGTTGCTTTCATTTTATGGCTCCTCTCTAGTTCAGGCGTCTTTTTCTTGCGCTGAAGACTCAGGCTGTTGTTCCTAGATATCTGGATTCAGATCATTCAGCTTCATGCTCGAATTTTTTGCTTTGGGGACGAGAATAGAAACATCTGATGTTGGTTTGGGTGATTCTTGGGCTATTTCTGGGATTCATCGCTCCATTATCTCAGGCTGATCAAGCTGCATCGGCTCTGGGGTTGTGGTCTGATGTGGACTGGTGGTGGCGGGGTTTGGTGATTGGGGTGGTGATGGTGATGGAGGGTGCTCAGTGACAAATGTAGACATAATTGTTTCAGGCTCCGGGTCATCCCTAATATCAATGATAGTGGTGTCTTTGACCGCTGTGCGGGTGTAGGGGGAAGCTAATGCAAGGGGAAGGGTTCAAAAGTTTGTTCGAAGAGACCCCAGTTCTGGGCCTCTTCACCAATGGTTCGGTACCAAACACAACACCCAAGATCTGGTTAACATTCTCACCTGAAAACATGACATTGTCTGGCAACTGACGGATGGACGGTCTTTTCCTCCACTCTAACTATTGTATTTCTTCTTCCTCCTTGGAGGCTGATTGTATAAGAGCGTATGGCTTCTTCGATTCTGGGCCTAAGCTCGGTCCTTCTCCTGCTTCCTTGTCTTTTTTCTTCAGCAGCTCCACAGGTAAAATGTGATGCATCGTTGATTTACATGGGCCACGTTTGACTCCTGGCCATGACATGACTTCCTTGTCAAAGGCCTCCTCGTCTAGATAGAATGGTAGCATCCTTGTGTGGAAATGTTCCCTACTGACATGTCTCGGCCAGACAAATGTATGGTGTTGATTCATGCTGAAGGCGATATTTCTCATATTGCAGTTGAGGAGATCCTACTGGATACACAACCTCTACATTGCCTCTATCAGACCATTATACCATTTATAAATGATGCGGCGTTGAAGGCTGCATTCTCCGAGTCTAGTCTGGACTGCTATGGCTCGAACATCTTCGCCATGCAGCCCTTATCTAGTATTGTCGACTGTCTTCCCATAGGTGGCTTCCATTTGAACATTGTGAATGCCACAAGTAGGTATCCATAAGTGAAGGTTTCTCCCTTCTCTTACACTTCCTCGCAAGCTACTAGTAGTTCCTCCAGCAGGTAACTACACCAATTGAACACTGCTCCATTGGCGCAAAAGTCAGTGACTAATAATGCATCTAGAGTACATTCGCCTTTATAGTATGATCTCATAACCTCACTGGATATGATGTAGCAGCCAGTCTGGACTGTCTCGAGTAGTATTGGTTCGATTACTGTTGTGCACCCTCCCCTCTTCATGTTGAATTTCTCATACAAGTTGAGCTCGCCTTTCTTTTTCCCATGCTTACCGGGACCCTGGAATCCTTTCGACACATCCTCTCCTTGGGAGGATAGTCCCGTAAGCTGCTAGATGTCTTCAACATGGATTGGATATCGCTTATCCAACCATAGACTTCTGTCATGCACCTAGCTTATCATAAATTTCGTGCATCATCCAGTCTCACCCGTGGTACCAAAGACTGGTAGGTCTCTTAGGTTCATGATAGTCGAATTGAATAAGTTGATGAAGTCTTCTTTTGGCACAAATTGCATACCTACGATTCCATCTGGGGCCATCTCCCAAAATACATCGGTGTGCATATGTGGGAATAATACTAAATCCATGAGTTCAAGGTAGAGGAGCTTAACCTGCTCCACTTTCCCTTTAAGATCGCCCACGACCTCGATTCGGGGGTCGCAGGGCTCATCTGGTACCACTTCTTTAGACATGGAACTTTAGCTGGTTATGGCTCTCGGCATTCAGACTTCTGCAACAAGCTAAGGACTGTGGATTTCACAATGGTACAGGCTGGTTCGCTCTATTGAATTTGGAAATGGCTATGCTTCTTTTGGAAACGATGCATTCGCGAGCAAGTTCTCAGGGCCTTATACTTGTCTTAATGGGAAAGTTTAGCAGTAACTATTGTTCATCATGATTGTATGGACGCAACAGGATATGAGTTGTCTGACGGGACAATTTAATAGGGTAAATCCTATTGGGCGATTATGGCATTTACTTATTTGTGTGAGTGGAATAAGGACGTGGCTGATTTCAGACCTTTCCGTTTCACAGTTCGGTATCCCGGCGCGAACTTCAATGGCATATTTGCATAATGCGGCTTTCTGGCTTAACGAACTTCAGACGTGGTACCGAAATGGCAATAAAGGTTGTGGCTAGACTAGGTTTGTGTGGCATATGAATTCAGATCGTATTCAGATTCATCCTTTCTCCGACCATAGAGGTTGTCCCCATCATATTAATGACTGTCATTAATGGATTCTCTTAAGCTTTGGATCCTACACTACTAAGTCATTAGTTCTGTATCAAACAACACTTAATCAGAAAATGAACTATGTGTCATGACGCAACACTACACATATTGAATTTATTACTGAATTTCCAAAAGTTTCAGAAAACTCAAATCTAACTATCGTACAATCTCTTTTGGACTAGAGCGACAATCCCACTTTCTCATTTTTGAGACAAGTAGGGCTTTAGGCGATCGCCATTCACCCATCTTGGTCACAACACACCATTTAGTTGCACAAGTCTGACTGCTCCTGAGGGTCGGATCTCCACAATCATGAATGGTCTCAACCAATGCATACACAACTTTCCAAGATGCTTTTGGTACCGTCTATCGTAGAGTAGCACCTTGTCTCCTTGCGTGAATACCTTGGTCTTAATGTTCTTGTCATGCCAAGATTTTTGTCTTGCTTTTTCAACCAACTGATGAAAGTCTGCTAGAAATCTGGTCTCTTCGAGTTCTTATAGTTCTGTAAGTCTCTGCGCAATGGATTCCTCTTCTGTCATGTGTGTGACTTGTGCAATATACAAATTTGGAGTGATGAACTCTTCAGGAACCACTGCCTCTCTCCCATAAACCAACTGGAATGGTGTGTTCCTGTGGAGTTTCTTTGTGGTTTTTCTGTAAGCCCATAGTACAACTGGAACTCTGTCATCCCAATCCTCCCGATTTTCACAACAGAACTTTGTTAGTCCCCTCTCCAGGATTTTGTTGAAGGCTTTGACTGTTCCATTGGCCTGTGGGTGGTATGGACTGCTCTTGTGATGTTGAATAAGCAATTCTTCTATAAGTGTTGCTATAGTGTTGGTAATGAAATGAGCTCCCTAATTGCTGGTTAGGCTCCCGGGACATCCAAACTGAGTAATGATATTCTTGAAAATGAACCTGGCAGCAGTATCTGTCAAATAGTCATGTACAACCGCTGCTTCTGCCCAACAGGGAAGGTAGTCAGTCGTGGTAATTATGTATCTATACTTTGAATGTTTGGATGTGGGATTGATTGGTCCAATGAAGTCAACTGCCCATTTCTCAAATGATTGTAGATCTCTAACTGGTTGTAGTGGTAGTTCGTCTCGGCGTGATGGATTGCCCACGCGTTGACAAACATCACACGATCTAGCATATACTTTTGCATCCTTGAAGAGTGTTTCCCACCAAAGTCCTACTTGTAGAACTTTCTGTGTCGTGGTATTTCCTCCTATGTGGCCTCCTGCAACTAAACTATGGCATTCCTAGAGTATATCATGCATTTAATGATCCAGGACACACCATCTAAGGATGTTGTCTAGTCCTAGATTATGCAACTGTCCGATGATCAGCTGGTAATCTACCGCTCTAACAACCATATGGTGTTTCTGGGTTGCGAGATAGGTTTTAGGACAGGCCCATGTATTGAGAAATATTTATATTTCCTCCAGGTATCCCAGTATGGCCTCAATCCTAAAAAAATATGCATCTGGGAGCTGATCATCTACCGCTTCGCCACTTTCCCCTGACTCTAACCTGGACAGGTGATCAGGTCCTATGTTGCATCTTCCCAGCTTGATGATAACTTCAAAGAAATATTCTTGAAATAACATGAGCCATCTACAAATTCTCCCTTCCAACACAGGTTTGTTAACTAGATATTTCAATGCAGAATGATCAGTTAAGAATTTGAAATGAGACACTAACAAATAATTTCTAAATTTATGCAAAGCATAAATCATGGCCAAACCCTCCCTTTCCGTCGTTGTGGAGTTGCATTTTGCTTGTGACAACTTCTAACTCACAAAATAGATAGGGTGATCCATAGCTCCATCTATAGGTTGCATTAAGATGGCTCCTAAGGCAATTCCTGAAGCATCTACATGGACATGAAATTCATTCTCCTAGTTTGGGAATATCAGAATCGGTGTTGTGATGAGTTTATCCTTAAGTGTCTCAAATTCTTTATCACATTCGAGAGTCCATTGGAATGTTTCAACCTTTTTCAGTAGGTTTTCCATAGGTGCAATAATTTTGGCATATCTTCTGATGAACCTGCGATAGTAACCTATGTGTCCCAGCGTGGAGTGAAACTGCTTAACACTCATGGGTGGTGGCATATTCACAATGGCCATAACTTTGGCTGGATCTACCAATACTCCTTCTCGATAGACTATATGGCCCAACAAATTCCCATGTGGTACACAAAAGATACACTTTCTGAGATTCAATGAGATTTGCAACTTTCTTCATTTGTCAAACATTAGCCTTAACAGTGCTACATGTTCCTTGAGTAGGCTATATATTTTCCAATCATCCATATAGAATTCTATAAATTTGTGAATGAAATCTCTAAAAGCTGCTATCACAATCCTAGAGAAAACTGCAGGGGCGTTCTTTAAGCCAAATGGCATCACGTTGTATGCAAAAGATCCCCATTCTGTTATGAAAGTGGTATTTCTTTTGTCCTCTTCGGCGATCCTATCTTGATGGTATCCTGAAAATCCATCTGTGAATGAGTATGCTTCCTTTCCCATAACCTGTTCTAGCACCTCGTCTATAAAGGGTGTTGGGAAGGGGTCATGTACACAGGCAGAGTTGAGACTTTTGTAGTCTACACAGACTCTAATATCCTCTGTGTCTTTCTTGCTTTGAATGACTATCGGGTTGACCCACTCTGCTTCTTCTACTGCAAAAATGAGACCCGCTTCCAACATCTTATCTATCTCCTTATTAACCTTCGCTTTTACTCTTGGGTTAAGACGGTATGGTCTATGTTTGACAGGCTTGGATCCTAGTTTTAACTCAATCTTCATTTCTCCCATGACTCCTTTGATTCCCTTTAACTCAGAAAAATTCTTTGGGAACAAATCCTCATATTCCTGCAGTAAAATCTATATTTCCTGACTGGTTTTCTCATCCCAGTAATCTCCCACCATAGCTGTCTTGGGTTTATCTACGGTCCCTATGTTGATTTTGTGCAATTTTAATGGGTGATTGTAGGAACTATCGGTCTAGCTGGGTATGGTGTTTTGGGTATGTCTAGGTTTCTCAGTTATTCTAAGTCATCTAGGTTTTCTGAATCTTTGCTAATCTAATAGCATTCTATAGGCTTCTCAGTTGAGGGAAAGTGGAGATTTGTCTGAAGTTCTTGGCTATGTTTGGAACATACCACTAAGTTTGATTTTTGATTACCATTATCTGTAAAAGGAAATTCTTTAATATTTTGCAGGGCTACTTCAAGCTCAGGGTACTTACTTGTTAATGAGAATTCCTTTAAAAAATGAGTTTCCAGTGTTTTCCAGTCGCTGGTTTGTCTTCTGATTTACTCATGTATAAACCAATATTTCAGGATTGGACCTAGAGAGTGGGGAAATACCTGAATCCAGAAGTGAGAGGGTATCCCCGCAGCCTAACATTGTGTCACACATTGTTCAATGTGTATTAAAGGATCCAATTATCTGCTGAACAGTTGTGCAACTTGGAGATCCATCTGCATCTCTGATTCCAACTGCTCCTTATTCTGGAACCTGTACTTGATAGCTTACTTCACCTCATCCCAAGTTCTGAGTACAACTTTATGACTGGACCACCATCTGGCGGGGTTGTTCTGAAAAGATACATCTAGTACCAAGATTCTTTGATCTTCTCTTACATTTCCTCCATCTTGTGCAAAACACTATCGATATTTGAGGTGCCACCGTATACTGGGTGTTCTCTAACTTCGGTCCCAACCCATCTGGTCGCTCTGACAGTTGCGCATCTTCTTGAGAATATTTCATGCAACCCTTGTTGCCAACTGTCAAAATCCAATTCTGAATCTTCATCTGCAGGCTGTATACTTCTCCAACTTACTGACCCATTGGCGGTGGGGTTTATATAATCGTTTCTTGTCCCAATTGTTACAGTGTACAACTAGTCCAAGTATTCTCCCTCCATATTATTGTCTGTTGGTTCTGTATACCTGGGTCCTACATATGGATCCAAAGGTTGAACTACCTTGATTCCCTCAACCTCAAAGGTCATGGTGTCTTTCTTTAAGTCGATTACTGCATAATTATCATAGGCCCAATCAATGCCAAGTAGTGCAGGGTAGGGGTTCTTATATCCCATGATCTCAATGACTTCAAAGTCAACCACTGTTTTTACTCCTGCTACATCTATTTCCACATTCTCCAGTCTTCCTATGGGGAAGATACAGTATTGGTTTTCCATTCTTAACTGAATTGGGGAATATGTCAGCGTAGGTTTTCCTAAGGCTTCCTAGGTCTTCTTAGGCATAATGTTCACATCTGAACCTAGGTCCAACATGACGTCCTTAATTTCAAATTCATCTAACTGGGCTATTAATCTGAATTCCTTGTCGGTTCGTTCTTTTCTTCGCTGCACTCTCTGAGTACTTTTCTCAGGAATATTGGCCCTTATCCTTTCTTCTAGGGGTTCTCTGTTCCCTAAAACTAGGTATAACACATTTCAGAACTTTTCTGTTAGTTGATCATTCCCTGGAATGTCAGAGAATAATTGAAACCAAAGGTCAACTACATTTTGAGGTTGCTCAGGTTGTCTTGGTATGACTATAGGGTTTTTGGGTGCAGGGGGTGAAGCAGGGAATTATGCCATCTTAGGGTAAACAGTCGGTTGGGGGGGGTTCTCTTGCATTTCGGGACTAGGAATATTCTGAAATACTTCTATGGCATCTTTAAAGAACAACTTTTTTTTTAGAGGGTCATACCCGTCTCCCTTAGGTGTTGCTTTCTAGATCTGAGGTAGATTATCAACATCAGCTCCTATCTTTTCTCCTCCTCAAATAATGATATTAAGTTTGGGCAATTGTCCCTTAGAAATCCTCTTGATTTCTGAACCGATAAGGTTAGTTCCTCTTTGTTGTACTCTATTTTCCCACTTTGCGATTAACTCTGGGCAGTCTTCTATTGCATGTCTGTTGGTTTTGCAATGAGAGCACCATGGCCGCCTTGGATGAGGACAGTCTCTAGCCAAGTGACATTTCTCATCAAAGTTATAACATCTTCTTGGTCCTCTTCCCCCAGTTCTTCCTCCTTTGAAGTCTCCTTTGGATCCACCTCCTCGACCTCTTCCTAGTCCTTGAGGGTTTTCGTTCACCCTGAATGTTGTTCGGTCTAACCTGTCTGCAAGTGCATCCAATGCTCTACATTGATTGGTAGTATGTGTGGTAGATGCGTTGAAATCAAAGTGTAAAGTGTTTGGCACTATCGAATATTTCTGCATAATGGGGCACTATCTTGGCCCATGCCCATGGATTAGACAGATCTCACAATACTCCACTGTCGGTGTTGCCTGGCTGTTGGATTACTGAGAGGGGGGGTGAATCAGTAATAACGTAATTATAATCCTTTTTCTTCAAATGTTATATCAATGTAGAATTATTATCCAATAATGAGCAGTAATAAATAAACAATCACACACATACACAGTACACCAGT